>JAULBM010066973.1:0-19888 GCA_032357055.1 Geukensia granosissima | reverse complement strand
AAGCAGGAGAGTTCTACAAGATGGCTATCTACATGAAATTTGAAGATTTCGATTTTTGCACAGCCTTGTGCATTTTATGAAAGGACTTTTTGTATTAAAAGTTATTAATTTTCATTTACATAGGCATGATTTCTTATAGGAAGCCAGCTTATTTATTACAAAGGTGGTCTTTCCCTTTAAGAAAGTCCAACTTTAGAAAGCAACATTCAGAAACAAAATTTATTAAGGAGTGGTGAAAAGAAAAAAATCTGGTCCATATAATGCAATCAGTGCATATATATACAAACAGGCATGTTAAATTTTATCAATTTGAGCTCCAACAAACAGAAAAGCCAATAAAACGTTATAACGATTTCTCCTACACCTCAAGCTAGAGAAAATTATAAACTACGTAAAATTTAATGTGTCACAGATTTTATCTCAATATAAAACAAAAACACAAAAAAGGTTCACAAAATTATGTACTCATCAAAAGTTCATATTGACAGAGAGTTGGACTTTAAATCTCTATATTTCACTTGCGTAATACCGTATCTGTGATTAAGAACGACGTTGATTATCAAGGTCTAATTAAAATTAACAGGATGTGCGTTACTATAGTTAGATATTTATATCAAGTAATCTGTTAGTAATATGTGCATACTGGTTTTTTCCCATTCTATAAATATAGATCATTACTAAAACTTCCCACAAATAGTATTTTTTCATACTTTGCCTAAATTTTGTCTAAATCACGGCATTTCAAAATAAAAAAAAAAAAACAAATATAAATGCCAACACCCTTCTCAATTTGCTGTTGGTTCAAAAGCATCTTATTTTACAAAGATTATATTGGGAAAATACACAATTCTGCAAATAGAAACAAAACCAGCAGATAGTATACTCTTGCTCATAAATATGGATCTTACATTAGAAAAAGGTATGACTAAACTTTGTCAAGCAAAATTCTTATAAGGAAACGGCAGATGAACCTTACAGTATGATATTGGAGGATAGTTAGATAATAATGTTGGATGAGGCCGAAATTAAAATATTCTTAGTTTTTCCGTTGCAGACACATTGCTCAGGGTGTCGGGTCGGTAGGTAGGACAGATATTTTTTTGTCTTAAAAAAATGTTTAACTTTTTACCAAAGACAAGCACGCTGAATATTACTTGACTTCACTATAATTTTAAAATTTAACTCTTTATATGAGGGTATACTTTATCTCTTTATGTAGCTATTTAAATCAATATTTTATATACCCTAGATTTATTTCAAATTCATTCTGTGAACATACTAGTAGCATTTCAAACAAGTAGATTTCATAATTCTAAATTTTCATACATTGTATCGTGTTCTCGTAAAAAGCCCATAGGAGGAAGCATATCCATAATTTTGAAAAGAAAATTATGGATTTTCATTGACTTAATTGGTATTCAGTTCCATGTTGCGTTTATTATTGGAAAAGCTTTAACGCCAAAAATTTTAGAAAAAGTCCACTGTCATATTTCATAGCTACTTCAAACATCATTTATTTTGTAATACATTGACCATGTTTACAAATTTAAGATTATGAAAATTAAGCTAGCCAATGGAACTATTTGATAAAATACAATCTTTCATTTCTGTCTTGACATTTCAGTTGTTCCTATCTATTATTTTCCAAATATGGCAACAATAGGTCTTGGTGATTCATCCAATTTTGATATCAATCTATGGACCACATGAAAATTTTTTCTTCTTTTATTTTAAATCAATTTTTAATAACATTTTTGACTACATCAACAGTATTTTTTATCGGAATCATAATGGTCAGGTATACCTTTAAAAATCAAGTGGTCTCTCATAGATCTTGTTTGTATTTGGAAGATTTTTTCTTTGAGCTCCATGCTTTCCTGTTGTAAAAGTCACTTTGTCTTTCAATTGACTGCACTTTTAAGTTCATATCACTCATGCCATTGTATAGAGATATTATATTATTTGTATGAGTCTCTAGCTGTCAAAGGATTGTTCACCTGAAATAATTTAAAATCAAAATGATATTGATTAAATCTTCTTTTATACAAGAACCCTTCTTTAAGACAACGACTAATGATGGCATATGATTGAAACCTATACTGCGATGTTGGTGTTTACCCTTGGAGAAAGATCTGGCCCTAAATTTGAAAGGAAAAATGAAATCCTCGCTGGCAGATATAGCATTAATAATTCATATATATTTGTATTAAAATGAATATTTAGCAATGATGTCATCATTTATCTTTCTTTATATAATTTAATTATCATTTTTAAATTTTAAATAATTTAAATAATAAGTTGCATCTGATTAGTATTTTGATCTTTTAAATTTTTTGTATGAATCAAACTTTTAAGATGAAAAACTAATCAAATACTAGTTAACAAAGATAAATTTCAAAAGTTGAATTTAATTATAATTAAAATGATGCAGGTAAGAACGTTTTAACGCTGTTATTTTTAGCACCATAATCCCAGACATTTTAACACTTTTTGCTTCTATGCCTAGCTTTTCAGTACTATAATACCGACGTTGAATGCAACATAAAAATACATTCTGAAACCAGCTTCGATAAAAGCTTTTGTTGTACAATAAAAAGCCTCCGCTCGTATCATCTTACTTTTAATACATAAATTAGACTTAATTGTGGTCATATAGAGCTTACAACAAGAATACATGGGTTATGAAATGATGATCCTTGAGCTGTGGTCTAATGGCATATGATGAAGTTTATTTAATACACTAAACCTGTAGATTCATAATCGTGAATGTCACATGCAATTCCCGTCTGCCTACTACATGTTTGCTTTTCCCTAAGAAAACTAAAAGTAAGGAGGACTTTTAGATTCTACTTTTGTTCAATTTCATCTTGTCAATTACCTGTACAAAGCAAGTGCATGTTGCCGTACAATTATTTTTTTGAAAACAATTCGCAGTACAACGGAGATAAAATATAATTCGACAAAAATCATCGAGGAAAAGTAAGCTTTTCTTAAATGAGGCAGTGAAACTGAGTTACATCATGTGGTTGTGATTTATATATCGCCTAAAATAGCAGGTACGAGTGCAAATAAAGGTATTTGAGTAAAAAATATTCAATAGTTGCCAAAATTTACAGGTACTAGATGCAATTTTTTAATTAATAGAATAACGTGTGATGCTTGTTATCTTGAAACAAAACAAAAAAGAAAAAAAAATTAATGTGCTGCTTAATATCTAAGAAGAAAGCATACAAATACTCGACACCATTTGCATAAAAAAATACCAATCACAATTAGATATTCTTATCGTGTCTGTTTGATCATCTGCTATTATCCCCCCTGCCTGGTATCCAATATCCGTTGTCAACGGTACAGTGTGTGTGTTTGTTCATCTACTATCATCCCGCCTGTGTGATACCCAATTTTCGTTGTCAACAAACACAGTGTGTGTGTTTGATCATCTGCAATCTTTCCTTCTGCCTGGAACGCAATTTCCGTTTTCATTGATACACAGTGTGTGTGTTTGATCATCTGTTATCATCCCGCCTGCCTGGTACCCATTTTCTGGTGTCAAGGATACACAGCATATGTTTTTGATCATCTGCTATCGTTCCGTCTGTCTGATACTCCATTTCTGGTTTCAATGATACATAATGTTTTTTTTATAATCTGCTATCGTCCCGCCTGCCTGGTAACCAATTTCATGTGTCATCGATACGAAGTATGTGTGTTTGATCATCTGCTGTCGTCCCGCCTGCCTTGTACCCAATTTCCGATGTCAATGATACACAGTGTATGTGATTGATAATCTGCCATCATCTCTCCTGCATGGTACTCAATTTCCGGTGTCAATGATATATTGTACTCAAATAAATATCAAAATTTTATTTGATAGGACGATTTAATTCTATCCTCGTCCGTCAATTTTCAAGTTTGTGTATGTGGTATAGATTTTATATTTGGTCAGAAGCTGTGTATGTGGTATAGATTTGATATTTGGTCAGAAGTATATGAGGGTAAGCTGCCCCATGTCTCTTTTTCAGGTTCGGCATATGTCTACTTCCTTGTTTGTCGAGACAACGATTGTATTTCCTTGCTACAAAATTTTCGTCAAAGTTTATTCGAGCCTCATTTGGGGGCGTGTTCCGAAGCAAAATATTTTTTTCGTTTTGGTTATTACTATTTCACAAAAAAAAAAAGAAAAAAAGGTAAATATGCTGTCCATGTTTGAGTACGAATTTCGGACACCATACGGATTTTCATTTAATAACAGTGGTTTTTCTGAAAAATTTCCGTAATTTCTCATTCCGGATAGAAGTAAGCAGTTTGCCAAGACAACTAAGAATCGTAATTGGTTGAACATTTTTCGGATCTAGCGGATTTTCAATAGTTTTTAAACAGATTTAAAGTATTTCCTAGCAACCATACATCTGGAATAATACCGGTGTCAAATAATAAATTAAACAATTTTTCGTACATAAGCACGAATAAGTAGGAACTGGATTTAATATACTCGTTCATAACACGATATTCCCCACAAGCTTCATTATTTTTCAAGTGATACGGCAGTTTGACTTTTCATCGACATGATTCATATCAACATCATCTTATGGTTCTGCTGATGCTTTATTAGGATTTTTAAGAAATGAAATAACTCTTCCAGAGGAAATTTAGTTGTTGTCGCTCCCTTCCGTGGTTTAGAATTTGCCAATATTCCTTTGGGTTTGTTGATTTTAAGTTCTTCAAATTATTTCTCATTATTCGATGCATTGTACTGTTTTTGTCAAGTGTCTTCTTATACAACTTTTCAACATCAGCAACCTTTTGTTTTCATGCTTCATTTCGTTTCGTTTAGGTTTTTGGTAATTTTTCCGTGCAAACATACACTTAGTGTTTAACCATTGGTTTCTTCCCCTCACGTTTTCTACTTGGTCCTGTACTACTATATGTTCCAAAAGTTTTCTTTCCAGTTTCTATAAAGAGATCACAAATTTCGGTCAAGAAAGAGTTTATCTTCTCTGCAATATGCCTTCATTACTGGTATTTGTAATTTTATTATAGAGACCATCAAGTGTTTGTTAACTTTATCACAAAAGCTAGCGTATTTGCTATTGACCCACTTCGTAACTTTTCCCGGTACACAACTATCTGAATAAATCTCACTTTACCTTGGATATTTTTATCTAAATGAAAACTAACAAAAATTGGCAAGTGAACATCTGAAAACAAACAGGAAAAGTCCCTAACTTAAAAAATTACAGAAAAAAAATGTAAAAACTTAGCTCTACATATAAAATAATCGACTACACTTTTAATTTTACAGAATTTTCATGCTGTACCTCTACACAACTCAAGTTAATAATTACCGTATCTGCTTATATTACTTTATCCACACTTTTTCTGTTTTAACTACAGTGTATATACAATTCTCGAAAGGAATTCGAAGATTCCAAAATGGCAGACAGACAAGACCTTGGCCAACAAAATAAAATGATATACAAACATAGAACACAACACAACACTGAAAACTAAAGTTGGAGTAACACGAACCCTACAAAAACCAGGGTGAGTTCAGGTGCCCAGGAAGGGTAAGCAACTCCTCTAAGCCTTCAGGTCATTTAGAAAAAATTCGGTAAAGACAGGCTCATGTTCATTTACATTTAACTCATTACAGTCCGGATCTTCTACATTTCGACTATTAAAGCCCCCCAGATAGCAGATATAATTATACATTGCGTAATAAAAAACTAAAATCATGTTCAATCTCTTAAATCTCTTCAAATTCATCAGTTGGGATAGCCTATTCCAAAAATTAGTTCTTGGTCTTGTGTTGGTCAATTTTGACAAAACTTTAAATTAAGGAACGAATTTAGATTCAGTTTCCACAATTTCAATGGAATCATGTTAAAATTCTTTGTATCCTAAAATAATTCTACCTGACTTTCTTCCATATTGTTTCTCTTCATCTTGAAAATGTAATCGTCAAGCTCAATTTTATCAATTTCATCAGTTTTGGTCCCTTGTGAACAAAAACGTCATAATTAGATATAAGCTCTCGAAATTCTAGATACATTAAATGTGTCTTTATACCATAAAAATTCAAACATAGTATATTAAATTAAAAAACATTATTCAGACAATAGTCCATTCTTTCGGTATGGCAACTAGAAAAAGAGTTATGAAGAGCAATGGTTTTTATCAACATGAGCTAAGCTAATATGTTCGCTATCTATATCTACATGTATATCATCTGCCTTAAATATTACATTATCAAATAATCCTGAAGCATCAGTATAAAAAATACAAAATTACCAATGTTAAAAAAAAATATGGAAAATTTAGGTATGCTATATGTACATTTCAAGGAGTAACCTATAACGTGGCAATTGATAATGTCATATATCTAGTTCCTGTTTGCCGTTTGCCTTAGAGGGGACATGTGTGTCTTATGGACACATTTTTCTGTGTTTTACCATTTGTTCATAATTAATAGTGTGCAAAATTTCTCGTGGCATTGATTCCATTTTTCATCGACAGTTTTTACATTGAATATTTTGATAAATATTCTAGAGGTTCGAGATTTAAAATGCCGAAGGTAAACTTAATCAATATCCTCCATTTTCTCATGGCAAATTCTATTGATTCCACTTAATTGATCACCTCTGATCAATGAATTTAAACGGAATTAAAAAAATTGAAATATGAAAAAATATCTGAACTACCGCCCCACAATTTTGATTTGATGTTGAAGAAAATCTAAATATCAAATGGAAGTGATCTTAAACTCCAAAATTTGGTGCTTATTGGTAAAATTTGCAAAATACAACAAAATTTTTAAATTAGCATTACTTTCAGAAAAAAGCTGTTTGTGACATATTAAACTGTTTTTCTATTGATTCAAATCATTAAGATACAATAGTTTTTCCGATAATTTAAATAACTGAGGTAAATTTTGTGAGTGCCTTGAAGCCAATATTGATTAATTTTAAAAGTAGATGTTATGTTACTGGAAGAACGTCCATTTTGTAGGGACAGAACTGGTTTATAGATTCACCTTGGCAGTTTCGTGGGACAGTATGGACAATTACATCACTCCACCAGGACATATATGTTACAAAGATTACATTTCAGAAGTTACAGACCAATATATATATGATATCGATTGTTATGTTCCTGGAAAATACGTTATATTTTATTATACAGTTATTTATCCTGAATTTCCTGTACATGAAGTCTTCACGAGTATATGTTATGTAGAAGTTTACGGTAAGTAGACCATATAAGCTGAATATATAATAACAGAACAAAATCGTTAAGATAACAATTGGTAAAAATTAAACTGAAAGTTTCACCAAGTTTTCATTTTGTAGCGAATTAAACGATGCTTGAAGGCCCAAGGCGAAAACCACGCCACCTAGATTTGACGTCAGCGATGAAGATAATGAACCACTAGAAGAAACCCTTCCATTGCTTCATCATTAAGTTTTACTGTATTCGGAATTTTGATGTAAATTTTGGGATAACGCGGTGTTATATAGCACTCGAAAGGGTTTACTAATATTTAAATGGTTGGGTTTACTTTGTAGACCTTTTACTTTCTGCAGATAAAGCAAATTTAACCATAATGCTGTGAATGATGTCGAACCGGCAAAAATGATACAATTGTCATACAAAATGGAGCGGCTAAAAATTGCTTTTTCCATTTTCTTCATTATTTATCCAACCACTGTTTTCATAAAAAAAAATCCGAAAATTTCGACATCATCAATTAAGATGCAATTTTTTTCAAGGTTTCGAACATTTATTCAGTATACTGTGGATAAATATGTGAAAATAGGTTTTGATCCTGTTAAGTCCAAATTGGAGTGAACAAATGTGAAAAAGATTCCATTTGAAAGGGATTTTTGAAAGATAAATTTCTGACATCATTTTTTAAGGATCAATGATAACATTTCCCCGTTTCAATTCTGCGATATATGTTGCTAATTGTTTGTACAGAATATATATTATACAGCATAATGTCATTGACAAAAGTGAGACATATGGAGCTCCATAGCTGTCTTATGTTCGTATCTTTATTCTTGTTTTAACGCCTCCCTATTTTGTTATGTTGTTAATTACTTTGTTATCCTAGGTTGTTAATTTGTTATGTTGATTTATTGCTAAGTTTTGTTGTCTCCTTATTTTATGTTTATCTTTTGATGTGCAGATTTTTTTATTTTATTTAGGCAAACTCTCATTTTCTTAGGTCAATTAGCTTTTGTGATATTTAGTTCTTAATGTAGCTATACATTATGACACAGTGTACCTTTTATGATATAGGTATCTTTTATGTATGTTATCTTGATAGAAATCTTATTTGCTGATTTAATATACTGCTATGTTTAGCTGTCTTATTTTCATAATAGTAATTCTTGTTTTGTCACTTACTGTTTTGTTATATATTACTTTGCTATTTTAATGTGTTGATTTGTCACTTTGTTATGTACCAGAACATTTCGTTCCCTGTTATGTCGAGTTTCAATATTGTTGCGTTCATTTGAAAGTCCTAGGTATTTATTGATTCTATTCTCGGAAAGGAACCCCACGAGGGAAATAAAACATTTCAAGGAAATACAAGGCAATATTTTCCTAAGAACTTGGTAATCAAGTGAACTATAGACAACAGCGTAACGAGACATTATGAAGTGCACAATTCAGAAGAGATGTGAATTATGTCTTTCTGGCATATATTTCATATTGTTTCGTTCAAATACACAGCAAGTTAATGCATACATAAATTTTAACCCGCATAATTGTGACAAGATTGTGGAAATCTAGATATTCGATCTCTGCCATGGAAGAAGTAAGTATTGTAAAAGTTATAACCACAATATGATGATAATATTTTTTTTCTTGGTGAGATCAATACTGCAGCAATGATATGTTTTTCATATGAAGTCAGAACAGTATCATTTGTTTTACTTTTTGTGTTCAATGATACAATTGACAGGGCGAAACTTTGAAAAAGGCAGACAGGTTTGTCTGTTGCAGACACTGCCAAAAAAAGTTCAGATTATCTATTTTCAATTACGGACATCTAATTAGTTGCAGTTACGGACTAATTATGTTGTTACCTTCATCTTTTTCTATTTATCTCTTATTCTGTATCTGTTTATAATGCAAAAAAAAAAACATAAAAATAACTTTTGTGGGCATGTACACGATTTTTGACAATTTTGTATACTTAACGTAAAACAATACACATGCATAATTAAGTTATGAATCAACAAAAAGGCCATCAAGTGCATTAAATTGAATATGGTATTTTGTGATATAATATTAGCAATGCTCATGTAAAAAACAAGGCAAACCTCCTGTCGTCCACATTGGAATTTAAAAATAGGTATAAATGAGTTATTACAGCTTAAAAGATAAATAAAAAAAATAACTGAAATAAACGAGAGTATCCGTAAATATTATTAAACTAGGGTTTTTCTGTATTAAACATGTTGTCCGGAAGGGTGAACATTTCCTTCCGCTTTAAATACACCAGCCGTATTATCTATTTTCCATCCATTATTAATCATTTCTGGGTAAATAGGAAGGTTTTATGGCATAGAAAGCCAACAGCCTGGTTTTTTTTTAAACGCAACGTGACAGGAAGAGGACCATCTACATACGTGAAAAGGATATTCCCAGCCGACAAGGTTGTGGTGTCGACCGTTAAACTTCTGAAGTAATGACCTCAACCGAGGAGCTACAAATCCATGTCTAAGCATTTTTGTGTCAACGCCCCAGCTCTGTCTAAAAAATCATGTACATTCTGCTATAGTTTTTCTCTTAAATTTGCAATCACTAGAGGCAGAAGTCTCAACACTTGCAAGTTTTTCTCTTAGACTTTAGATATTTACTCTATCTATCCGAATCAAATATGCTTTATGTTCAAAACTGCTTAATTGGGAGATAACACTCTCAATTTTTTACTACAAAGAATCACTGTAATTTTTACTCTTTGTTTAAAACGCGTAAACAAGACCGCTGCTCCCAGAATTTGTATTTTATATTCTTAAAGCATTTTATAAAAGCTATAATTTGTATTTCCAAATACAGTGCTATCTGCAGGTTTCCTTTCTATATGCAGAATTGTATATTTTTAGCTATATAAGCTTTTAAAAATGAGCTGTATTTGTAGCTACAGAAAATTGAAAGCAAGGACACTGACATAAGTATTTGTTTTTTTTATTTTTTGAAATGCCTTAATAAAGACTACACTTCGGCAAAGTATAAAAAATATCATCTATTGGAAGTTTTAGTGATGATTTATCTAA
This sequence comes from Geukensia granosissima, assembly GCA_032357055.1. Lineage (NCBI taxonomy): Eukaryota > Metazoa > Mollusca > Bivalvia > Mytilida > Mytilidae > Geukensia > Geukensia granosissima. Next base: position 9,599 of record JAULBM010066973.1, on the reverse strand, counting down.
ATTTTGTACCTTGTAATTTTTTCTTGACTTCGCCTAAAGCTGAAGAAATCATGGATTAAGTACTTTAATCCTGGTTTAAACTAAGAAAAATCAAGTTTATGCCACCTAATCTAGGATTAAGCAATTAAAGTGGTTATGGTGTACCACACCTATGGCCTGTCTTTCATCCATGGATATCCCAAGCGAATTCTCTCAAACTTCCGACGCGGAATGTACATTCGAATTATAGGGTGACCATTTTCGCCACATGGCTTAAATTGGTTTATTATGACATTAATTGGATTATTATTGAGACCAAGCGTTTTACCCATAAAATTCGTTCCTTTTTCAATGTTGTACATTTGGACACAGGTTTAAATTTTCAGGTTTCCAAAAAACTTAAAATTAGGACGAAGTGAGTTATTTTTGACAGAAAAAGTTTGTTTAATCGACAGTTTTGGTAAACCACGATAGAAAAGCCAAATATTTTAGATATTTGCTACAAAATAACAAATGTTCAGAACAGTATTGTAAACAGTAGCACGAGATGAATGCACGTTCTTTCGTTCGTCAAATTTGTGAAAGTGGCAAAAATTGGCGCCCCACTTTATATATTTAGATATTACCTAAATCGACAAAACCATTGATGAAATAATTCTCATATAAACATTTTAGTTATATACATGTATATATCAAAAATTAAATGCAAAAATTCGTTCTACAATGGAGCTTTATCAGACATTAATTTGTTCGGCTCGGAATCATTTGTGCCAACCTTGCTGAGTTACTGATCAATTGTTTGCTTTATTCCACTCCGCTGATTTTTGACCAAGTTATGGACCTTGAACTTTTAGAATTTTACCACAATTTTTTTGGCTGAATGCTTGCAGGCTTTTGATATTTGAACTTTATGAGTTTCCTACCAAGTCAAAGCTAAGTTCGTCTCTGTAATTTTTTTGCCATAGGCCCTAGTGTACTTTAAGGGAATTCGAAGATACCAAAGGGGCAGACAGTGATACATCCGGCAGATAGGGGACTTTGTATTCTTCTGTAATACTCTCAGAATGCTTGTTGAAATTTTTATGACAAATTTCAGAGTCAGTAAGTGATATAAAATAAAATTAATAATCTGACTCAAACCAACGGACGCACGTTAGTTGTGAATTCTAAAATGTTTTAGAAGAATGTCTAAAAAGTGAAACGCAATGCAATTTTTGGAATTTTTTACGACAAATTACAAATACTGGATATAAAAGGAATTCGAAGATACCATAGGGTTAGGCAAAAATTGTTAAGTCGGAAGACAGAGAAGACCATGCCCAACAAAATGAAACGAAAGACAAATATAGTTCACACAACACTACACTGAGAACTAAAACTGGAGTAACACAAACCCTACAAAAACGAGGGTGAGTTCAGGTGCTCAGGAAGAAACTCCTGCTCCACTGGTGGCACCCGTCATGTTAACTTAGTAGACAAAGCCGGTGTAGTAAGTCACAACCGATATTGGAATGGATTTGTGTTCACGACAGTGGGAAGATATTCATTGTCATTTGTGAAATGGATATTTCATACCGGTCAACCAGATCATAATGGCGACCGAAAAACTTACAGATTGATGACTCCAAAAAATCCGTTGGCTCAGTAGCTTTCTTGTCAGCTGAAACCCTCTACCAACAAAATAGGCAGCAAGAGCCCTGGAGTAGCGTATCGACTATAAAATATACACTTCGTAAGCAGGTGCTGTTGGAATGTTGCTAGACATGAACGGAAAGTTAACAATCAGAAAATCAAAGTCATCTCTCTTGTCGAAAAAATTTTGTTCTTAATCCGCCCTTGCTGTCAATTTTCAGGTATAAGTCTAGGTAAGAAGCAGACCTTGGTGTCTCTGTAGTTTCTTTGATTTTAAGTTTAATTGAAATATCAAATAGTATTTTAAAACAAGGAAAAAGATATAAATCGACACCAGAAAATGCAGTCTTATATATTCAATGTTTGTCTATCGTTTTATTTTGTTGGCCATGATCTTTTCAGTCTTCTGACTTGACGATTTCTGTCTGCCCTTTTGGTATCTTTGATTTCCGTTTAAATTAAGAAACACATCTGTTTCGTTATATTTCCTTTTCTTTTTTCTTAAGATAGTATGTTTCCTGAAGTCTTCCACTCCAAGAATAGAATCGATAAATAGCGAGGATCTCCAAATGACTGTTACAACATAGATACTCGACTTTACGAAATGTTCAAGAACATTACAAAATGACAACGTAACACAACGAAATGAAAAATCATCATAAAAAATAGCAAATAATATGTAAGAAAACAGTTGGTAAATGAAACAAGATTAATAATAACATAAGACAGTTACACAGTTAATAAAATCAGCAAATAAAATTAAAATAATAATCAAGATAACAGAAAGTAAAAGATACTTTATATTTTAACCTGTAGTGTAGCTGTATTACAAAACATCACAAAACTATTTGTCCGAACAAGAATTATATAGCTCATAGCAAAATAACAAAGTAACATAAATAATTAACAAACAAAACAAACATAACAAAGTATTAAGTGGTGAAGACTAAAAATTGAAAATAAGGCAGCTTTGGTGTGAAATAGAGACAACATGATAATCGTGTATTTTATGGTTTACTATAAAAAGGATGTACCGTAGTTCGGTCATTTTGGTGAATTTTACTGTTCCTTTTCTTTTTTTTTTTTGTCTCTAGTATTTTAACACGCCTAAGAGACTGTTTGAAATTATAAAAGTGCCTTTAAATTAACATTGATATTGTGTGGTTTCGTTTGAACAACACACTTCCCTCCAAAGAAGTGTATAAAACAAATTCCGTTATTTGCTAAAAAATTCTGACTACTGAGAAATATCCCCTTGGTATTTCTTGACACATTTTATACAGCTAAAACATTGTGTTTGTTCACTTGAAAGTGCGATCAGCTTTGGGCTATAATGTGATTTTTATAGATTTCAAATTATGCAATCAGCTATAACGACGTTTCCTTATTTGGAAATATATTATGCCCGAGTGATCCTAATAAGATTTTTCCAGATGACTGGTAAATTCTAGTCATTAGTTTTATTTTTTTTGGTTTTCGAGTATTTCTTTGTGTAAATTTAAATTAGAATTGCCGATTTAGTTAATGTTTATATTTGACGTGAATACTTCAGTTCTTCCAAGACGTGAAATTTTATTTCAAGTTAAACAAGTTTTACTGGTTTTGTCTACAGTTCGATAGTTAGCATTTATGTATTTTTGGATCTTAAAAGGTGACTATTGACTGTAGAAAAGGACGTCCGAAGTTGAGCTTCGAACGTCCAAACGTATCGATTACAAAAAGCATTACAACAGTGGCAAGAATGAAAGTTTGACGCTGCGAATGAGCTGACTCCATTTAAATGCTAAAAAATTCTGCTTCAAAGAAAAAGAAGAAGTCAGCAGTAAAGAAGGAAGGAGCAGTAATTGAAAATTTGTCGAAGGAAGCATCAAAGGTTGATTCAAATGATACAGATGAAACAGAATCTTCTGAAGGTGATGAAGGCGATGATTAGGAATTACTACAGTTAAAAGCAGACTTGCAGGAATTGAAGGCGAAAAAAAGTAGGAGAAACAGGTTGGCGACAGACAAAGAGAAGAATCAGATGAAGAAGGAGACAAAGAAAAAAAAAAGTGAATGATTTGACAATAATAACACAAAACCTGACAGCTCGTAGACAGTTTTGTTGCAATCAAAAGAATACGATCTGATAAAAATATTAAGGCAAAAGCTAAGACCAAGGTAAATTTTTTTAGATTTAAAATCTAGCTTCAGCTCTTTTAGTGATACTGATTCTGATTCATACTTAAATAATACAGGTAAAGATGAAAGAAAAGGCAAGAAAAAGTTGTTAAAAGTGGGATAGTAGTAAATCGTATAGTAATGAAAGTAGGAAACATAAAAATGCAAAGATTAAGAAAAAATCGGGTATTTTATGACCATCTGATTAAGTTATTAAAAGCAACTGTAGCCTCTGTCAAAGCTGCAATTTGAGTACGCAGGGTCAAAAATAAGTTATGACAACCCAAAGTTTAATCTTTTTGTTGCAGGAGAATTAAATATTGTTTCAAAAATAGACAAATATGAATAGAGAGTAAATCAATTTGTTGAAAAAAATTGAATATTTAAAATATATATTAAATAAAAAGGCATAAAAAATGATATGCACATATATATATCATACGGCAAATTAAAAATAGGTCGCAACTTGGAAACAAGATGTTTCTTTAGCTGAAACCCTGTAGTTGATTAAATAAATAAAAAGAGAAAAGGTAAAAATTTTAGATTGAAACAAAAAATCCCCAAAAAGATACTTTCTTTTATTGTTCGTTTTTTTATAAAAAAAAAAACATGTCCATAAGACTAATCTCATTTGGAAAAATTCAAAGGAGTTGAAAAATGTATTAAGCATGTTTGCGCAGCATGCTGGAGAAAAGATAAAAAAGATGAATTATCCTGAATGTGACGAATCCTGGTCACGTCAGGAAGATTGACTATTAACGCATAGATGTGATTTTAAACAACAGGAGGCGTTTAACCATTTTTATAGTTCAGAACCTTGTTATTGTATGTAGGATATTTAGTATATTTTATTACGCGTCCTGCACATGTGGAAATCCCCTCGCATGTTGTTCAAATTGAAATCGCTCTAGCTTGACATTAAGTCATTAAATGATGAAAGACAACAACAATCTATTTCACATCCCAATCAATTGTTGGTAATCATAAAAATAAACATATACATAATTCGGTCACAGAGCAGAAAACCTAGAAGACATGCCTTGCTGAGGGTTCATTCAGTAATGTATAGTGAAATGAGAAAGTTATTTTATGTTTTGTTTATATTTTTATTTCAGCATATTCAAGCAACGATCCAGGTACTCTGTTTATACGCTCAATTTTGAGTAGATCTTTTCAATCCACCCAGTCGATTAGGATTCATGTAAGCGGTGTAAAATTACTGCTTTAAACTTTTAGATAAGGAATATTCGCAGTTTCAAGAAGTTCAGTTGAAACTAACATTAAGTGGTTCGGTCAGATTGAAATACCATTGTCCGCAACAGGCACTATCCGTAACTCTAAAATTTTGTTGAGATTTTATAGACTTTTGAACATGGAAAGATCGGATCATGCTACATTTTGGTGCCTATTATACATGCCATTTTCCTAATGTTTAGAAAATCAATGTTCCTAATTCAGGTAAAAGTTTTGATCCTAGAAAACAGCTGCAGAGAAAAAATACTTAACATTGATGATTAAATGGATCATTATTATCTGAAATTGAATGGATAAAAAATTTTTCAGTTTGATGAGAGAACTTTAGTTTATATTTCGGGTTTTCCCTTGTGTCCGGTGATGGCATATAAGCGATTTTTTTTCGCTGCCTCCAGGCAGAGGCGATTGCCCAGCTTACTGCAGTAACAAAGGTGATAAGTTAGTTTTTGCAATTAATCATCAGTTTCAGTTTTTTTTTACGAAAATTTTGGACAAAATTGGAGAAAATCAATCAAAATATTCCACTCATAGTTTTGACGAGATGGCGCTATTTGGGCTTTCCCCTTCTGATGTTCCCTCTGAGTTGATTCAAATTTATGGTGACTGAAAACGTGAAGCTTAAAAGGGATACCTGGAGTTCACTTTAGAGGATAACATAAACGTTGCAAATAGAATGATGTGTAAAATTTTGTATTTGTAATTACTGTTTTTTTAAACATTTTAAAGAGAAAAAATGGGACTATTATCTAAGCTCTCATAACTAAATGCGTAACAGATATAAATGATTGTGCCGTTAAGGCCTTCCCCGGAGCAAATATAAGACGTTTGTTGTTAACGGTATTATAGATTAAAATATTAATATGGATTTTTAAATTTTGTAACAAATAATGTTGCAGCTAGGCAAACTAGGGATCCTATTCATACCTTCATAGGTAGAAGTTTTGCATTAATATCTGTTCTCAGAAAACTTTAAATTAAACACCTAAACAGTGTTAAACAAGTCTTTTGCAATTAAATATTGTATTGAAGAAATAAAGGATTTTTACAGATCCATTTTTCTTCGTTATTTTTCTTTTCGTTTCAGGGAGCAGTGTCCAGGTGGTAGTGTTACGGGTTCAAAATCACATAGGGTGTAAGGAGAAAGATTTGTCACGAGATAAGATAAAGATAAATTATTTGGTTTTGCTGACTTAATTGTTTTTTCCTGTTGTTCATTTTTGGCGGCCTTTGATAAAGACTTGGAGGACTTTTGTTTCAAAAATATTTTATTATGTTTTTGTTTTATTTATATATTGTTTGTATATTATGTATTATATATATATAAGCGGGATTATATATACTATTTAACATCAAAAATTTGTAATTTGTCATAGATATTTCCAAAAAATCGTACTGCATTACAACTATTAGATATTTTTTCTATGCCAGATGAAGCTCTATGGTAGAGTGAAAATTTGCATTTAATTTTTAATTTTTGTGTATTTTAACATCACACATAACAGTGTTGGTATGATTATTATCTCTAGAACTGTATATAATTTAATAAATTAATCGTATTAGTCTGTTTTGACTATTCCAACGCTAATTAAACGTAGTTGTTGCTGTTGCTATTTTAAGCTTTCTATATGAAATGATATTACATTTAACTTTTTTCCAAAATTTCCAAATATAATTTGTGTCGCCTGCTTTAATGCAGTGCGACATATAGGGATTAATTCCATCGTCTCGAGATTATTATTATTATTATTATTATTATGCAAAGTTCAGTTAATAACTTTATTTTGTCCTTTTCTGTCATATCGTTTACCTTGACTCATTGGATTTGGTTAGACTGATAAACAAGAGTCATATAATGTTAATGTCATTACAATTGAAATCAAGTCTAAACGACAAGAACAATTGAACAAAAACATAGTAAAATATTTGTTTGATATTTTTCAAAAAGAACACGTGCATTGTTGTCTTTGACCTATTTTCTATAATTTGAACTTTGCTTTGGTGATTAAACAAAGGAACGAAGAACCATAAAAGTTTAATCTGGCGAAAACCGTTTATTTAGGAATTTGGATCTAGAGGAACTTGATAATATTTTTTCCTGAAATGATATTACAAGACTAGCTAAATATCATGTTTCTTTTCTGTATTAACTGTAAAATTGGTCTAGATAAGATAATGCTTCTCTTTTAACAATGAATAACGACCATATTGCACTATGAATGTATCATAGCAAAAAAACATACAAATATATAAATATAACAGTTGTTTTAATTTAAACGCTTTAAAATTTCATTAAGCTGTATTTGTAAAATGTTATTAATATTTACAAACTCCCGTAAAGGATTAACATTTATTTGTTATACATGAATGTTTCAAAGCTTGTATACCAAATCTCCCTTAAAATTGAATAAGGTTGACTAGGGCAAGACAAAGAAAACCAAAGGGCTAGACAAAAGCGGAAAAACAAAAGACTCGGCAATCCCGAGAACACGAACAAGACGGAACATTAAACAATGCTGACCCCACCAAAAAAAAAACGGGGGTTTAAAGTTTGGTATGTCCTAATTTTGCAAGGCTTTGTAGGTAACTGCAGATTTCCGGCCAGTGTAAATAGTTGTCATCGTGTCGGTCGGTCCGAATGTGTTCCTTTGAATCTTTAAATAAGTGGTAACCACAAAGCATTTAAACTGTCCATAAAATTCGAATTCTTCAACCAACAAGATCACTTAAATGTTCATCAGTGCACAATTATTAAAGTATTTGAAACACAAATAATCAATATAATGACAGTCAACATATTTACACGTATTAAATAAAAAAAGTTATGATGACATTAACAGTGACATTTTTTTCAATTGATCGATAGAATGAAATATAAAGTCTTTTTTCTTTGAAGTGACATGAGCAACTTTGCCTACAGTACAGGAAAAGACCCTAATTTGTCCGACCTGTCTCGAAGTAGTGACGGGTCTCATTTTATCTTCACATATCGTATATTCATTAGCCCAGTATGACCTTGACCTTTGACTTTTAAGTCGAATTTATAGGTTTCTGTTACACTGTTACATTAGTTCGTTCCTGGGCCACATTTTTCGTTATTTTGTCAAATAAGCAACTTAATTTGATACTTGGTTGAATCTCCATGGACTATGTTTAATATAAATTCATTATCATCTTGACCCTTAACTTCAAGATTATTCAAATTGACAGGTTTTATATTTCTTATTGTCGGGATCAGATTTTGCGCTGTCACATAGATATACCATATTAAGCATTTCGGTATTTCGCAATGGATTGATGTTATTGACGCTGGTATGACCTTGGCCTGGCATCAAGGTCAATGTTATAGGTTTCATTCATACCGTCGTGTCGGGGCAGCTTTTTGTGTAGGATTTCAATTTAATGTGTTTGGTTGAAATATCATGACAGGACGAGAATATTCATCGTCAGTATATGGCCTTCACCTTAAATCTCAATGTAAAAAAAATGTTATTTGACACTAAAAAAAAAAAAAACAAAAAAAACCATTATTAAAGCCATGTCTAATGTGAGCCGTTTTGTTTCTGAAAAACAAGTTTCTGATTTTGGGAAAATCTCGGCCTGCCCAGACTATTTTCATACATCCGTTATTTTCCGATTGACTTCAAGTTTCTATTTTTCTTTTATGCATTTTAAATCTGCTGATCAAAGTTTCAGGAGGTAATCAATATGGGATCAATAATGACTACTATTTCTGTCGGATGTAACTTTACCGGATTTTATGACGGAAATGGCTGTTGTGATCAGATTGCTATATCATATACCTGTCTTAAATCTGGAGTCGAGGTCATTGGTTTGTCTTTTTCACATTTTTTTATTTACAAATGATTTATTTGTAGGTCATTTAAACAAGATCTGCCTAATTTTGGAAATGCACAATTTATTGGATTGGGGCTATCTAAAGTTTGTTACAGAGAGCGGGATGCCGTCATTTTGAAGGCACAGTGAAGGCCTTTAGATTCAATACTCCAGTTTCTAACGGATATGGATCATGGTCTTCTTATGATTTCCCTCATATTATTTCTGTTAATCTTAGACAACCATTTTACGTGAATGAGTTAACCATACATCTGAAATGTTTATTTACACTATTTGTTAAATACGATCTCTAATAAACAGAGCATTACAAATTCAGGCTTTTATATTTTATTTTTTCCATATTTCATATATGTAAATTAAGGTTGTGTTCATTCTCCCTAAATATTATAACTTCTAGACCCACCGCTGCATGTGGTGAACCACCGCCGTGACCGAGCTTAAACCGAATAACAACCAGAGGGGGGTGGGAGGTTACAATCTACCCACTGACCAATATAGACCTTCACAAAACAGTATTAATAAAACATGTATAAAATCATCAGATTTTGACAAACAGATTTTTTATCAATATCCTGTCGGCATGAATCAAACGTAAGGTGCCTTACTACAAACAAGAATAGAAGTAAACAATATAGTCACAAAAATATTGATTGATTGATTGATTGTTGTTTAACGTCCAGTGGCAAATATTTCATGCATATTCAGGACGGAAACAAGTT
>JAULBM010066962.1:0-10164 GCA_032357055.1 Geukensia granosissima | reverse complement strand
GTGGCAAATATTTCATGCATATTCAGGACGGAAACAAGTTAGCAAACAATAAATCAGTATGTAGACTGTAACAAAGGTACCGGTAAGGAAGGGACTTTTAGATTGCCACTGGAAAAATTGGGGGTTGGATAGGGGCGGAAAATATTGCCTTGTAACTGGCCGCCTACGGACCACTCAAAAAGAGCTATTACAAGGGGTCTTGAGCGTGCTTAGGACGTGGCATTTCCTAAACACGGAGTGTATTTTGTGCATTTTTAGCACTATTTTTGCGTGTGTTCTAACTTCCAGGTGAATTGGTGGTTTGACACCTTGACACGGTCGGGGATCAAACCCACAACCTTCTGCACTCGAGGCCAGCACGCTAACCATTACACCACTGAGGCGGCCCCATCATAAATGAGGATATGTTTATAGATACATATACAATGTAAATGTTAATTGCAAAACGTAATAAATTGTTTAGCCAAAGAAAAGAAATAATCACTAATGTTAACTTACACTGGTTATTTGACCTCCATTTTCTTTGTATTTTGAGTATTCAATGGAACATACTAAACAAAATATAAAACCAAACCATACTGATGTTGAAAAGAACACAATAGCAAAAGTAACTCCATTACTCAGCCCTGAAAATAGAAACAAAATCAACTTACACAGGTGGGCTTTCTTCCTCTTTTCTGATAGCCTCTATACTCAGTACAACACACCACACACATAATGAACACACACCAAGCAGTGGTAGCTAAGAGTACTACTACAAACAGGTTACCACTAGAAAGACCTTCTGTAGGGAAAGCATGTAGAAATTACTAAACCACTCTCATTACAAGAAACACAATAAAGAAAAATTTATACGTAAAAGTTAGATTCAAATGTATTATACCACAGTACAAAGATTTTTCAAACTTCATTCATCATCATTCAAAATGCTGTAACTCAGCTGATATTGTATCAAAGAAAGTAAGGTACACATTATCAGATTATATTAAAGAATAGATCAATCATTCTTAATTTTAGTTAAAAATATAAATATATCAATAATGGTACATGTATTTCAAATGCTGCCAATGCTGTATATTCTTTATATAAATATATATAACGGACCAATTCAAATCTTCAACTTCATTACTGGTAAAACGCAATGTGAAGACTCAGAGTTCTTGTAAATGACGTCCTGACCAATGAAAACCAACCAGAACAATAAAGTTCCCAGAATTTGGTTGCATTTCTAAAATGGTCCATTAATGGTAATTGAGAATAGATAAATCATTCTTAAAAATAAATATTATAATGGTACATGTATTTTAAATGCTACCAAAGCTGTTATTTTTGCAAACAACTATATAACATTATAGGTAGGTGAATTTACAGGTAATTGGTGTAAAACACTGTATGTACATTGCACTAGATTAATAATAAAATCATACTGAATTATATTTATGATATAAATAAAGACAAATTTCTTTCTGTTGGTAACCTATTTTCTTTATTTCAAATAATACTAACTGATTCAGCTTTTTGAATAATAGTGTTTGGATGCTGTGCATCTCATAGTGTGCTTATTTAAGTTGAATATTTTTATATAAATAATACAATATGGACATGAGCTCTTAATAAAGAAATACTGTTTTCCTTTGTTGAATACTGTCAAATACATGTTTATGTGCATTTTAATAAAATAATATGTATATTTATTTAAAAAAGTATTTTGAAATCTTACAAATTTTTTTAAAGAATATGGACTTTTTTGGTAACCTAGAATCTTTGAACTTGCAAGTAATGCAATTCTCCAGTCAATCTCAAATGTTAAATTCATTTCAACATTTTTATAGTGTGTTTTCATTGCTGTTTGTCACAACACTGTCCCAAGTTAGGGGGTGAGTGCTCACAAACAGGTTTAACCCTGCCACATACTTAATGTGCCTTTCCCAAGCCAGGAACCTGTATTCGTTGTTTTTTTAGTCATTTATTGGTATTTGTTCACCTTTTTTCAAAATATTAGGTCAGTTGTCGTGTTTTATGAATAAATTCACATTTTGTATTTTGGGGGCCTTTTACAGCTTCTGTTATGGTTCGACTCTGGTTCATTATTGAAGGCCATAATGGGACCTTAAAATTCTACCAAATTCATAGCCCAATGAAATTATTAAAGTTATTTATTTCTGCAAACAGGGTAAAGGTTAACAATATCTAACTTAATTGAACATTTAAAAATATACTTCAAATTGCAAATTAATGTTTTTTAATAGAGAAAAAAATCTTTCTGATGCAGGAGGGGATAATAATTTTATAATGACAATTAATGTAAATTTAACTCACCATAAGTGTTTGTGATGGTGCTGTTAGAAGTGACATTCATTGGCAAAAATCAGTACAGGTTTCTCTTGGATATATATGGTCTACTATCTTGGAGATTTCAGTCATCTCTCATAGTTTCCACTAAAGTAAGATAATCAAAATGCATATATTTAATTCAACAATATAAGAATGTACATTTAATATTAGTCAAAATAATTATAAATGATTATATTATTGGGATGAGTTCACATTAAAACAAGTTTGCATTGTGGTGAGTATTTGTGGAATGAGTTTACAGTTTGCAGTTTGACATGAATTACTGTTGAATGTGTTAACCTCTGATACCATTGTTTTTTTTTAAATGTCTGTAAAAAGAAAGCTTTTTTTTGGTTTAATTGGTTCTTCTATGGTGACATGGAACATAACATAGACATTGTTTTAAATTTTAAAACATATGAATTAAATACTTAATTTGATTATACAAGTCTGATACAATTTTGTTGATTTTGATATAGATTATCATGCAGCACCAAACTTTGCACAATTAAAGATCTAAGTACAAATGTTTAGTTAAAATACATGTGTATCTTCATTATGTTTTCGCGACTTTTGTATTTTTACAAAATGTTTCATTTTTGTTGCAAAAGTCAAATGTGCCCTTAGCATTGTTATTTTGTGCTTATATCTATTTTGAACAAAACATCTCCAAAACTTTTGTTTCGAAATAACAATGTGAGCATTGTTATTCCGAAACGATGTCAATATTACACATTTTGACAACAACTTATTGTTGTGTCATAAAGTCTAAAATTTGGGCCAAATATAGGACTTACTGTAAACCTACTCCCTTAATTTTGTCATAGGTCATAACCACATGTTATTGGTGAGTTCCTGCTAAAAAAGTATTAGTATTTCAACTATTTGTATTTAAAAGGGACATACAAGAACTAAAATGTCATTTCAAGTGGAAGCAAAAATTTGATTTTGGCTTGCATGATGCATTTTGATTAATTTTCGCAAAACACGACAAATAACAACCCATCAGCATGACAAGTGAAACAAAAAGTTACGACAAACTCAACGAAAATAACCCTGATCGACCCTTTCAAACAGCAGTATTAATAAATATTACTAGATTTATCAGAACTATATAACAAAATGAATATTTTAAAAATCTGTGGTACGTTGTGTCTAGTGAACTTGAAAATCTAATTAAAGGAAAACTATTATTTATCCACAACTTTGGGTGAATGGAGAAACACAAACAGTAAATGAGTAATGTGTAGACTGTACAGTACAGTAGACCAAAGCATAATTTGAGCAAAGGTACGCCTCTGGATGATGATCGGTACAACTAAACTAAGTAATAATGGTAACATGTTATCTCACATTCCACTGAGAGGTCATCTTTTTGGGGGAAAAACATGGAATGTCCATTTATATCATATGATATAAAAGACTGTCTTGGTTTTTTTTCATCGGAGAAACTAATAACAAAACCGTTATCGGAAAAATGTTTGTTTCCGGATTCATTAGTTCGTCACGGTAAACAAATATTTATGTTATTTCACTAAGTAAACTATAGAATTATAAATCATGTTTTGGGTCTTAAAATACTAAATTACCAATGTTGAATAAATACGGAGAATTTTGTTTTATGATAAATGTACATTCCATGGAGTAACGGGCCCACTCATCTGTAGCATTAGAACCAAAACATAGAAAGTCCAAGACCCTAACAAAAAAAAAGAAGCGCTAAAAAATCGCAACGGGAAGCCACATCCGACGACATGGACATTTATACTTGGTGCAATACTTTTTACGCCTTTCCGTACACTGTAAACGGCGCTAAAGCCTCTAAACACCTTGTTAACACGTTTAGATCTTTAGAAACATGTTTATGATTGTGTTTATATCATAAGTGCATAAGAAATGGAACACTATAATTATCGTCCTTCTTAAAACCCTTAAAATACAAAAATATCCTTTTTTTAAAATCATTCATATTACTTAATATGTTTTGGAAAAAATAGATACTTATTTTACATATTTTATTTAATATAAAATAATATTCTTGACATTCACTCGTGTTTTACATAAATACTTGAATTTAGTATAAAAAAAACTAAAAACCAACCTCAAAACATTAAGACACGAGTGAATGTCAAAAATATTTTTTTTTATTAAATAAAATATGTAAAATGTATTATTCATTTTCTTTATAATTCACTTTAGTTAAAAGAAAATCAACTTTACTGATGAATGTTGTAGAAGACATAAGTCGAGGATTTCGTTACAACAAATTGATTACTGAAAACCAGAGACATATAATACATGTATTATATGTCTCTGCTGAAAACATTCACTAAATTCTTTCATAAATATGGAGATTTTGGTATCAAAATTTGGATGCACTAGTAATCATCTTATAAAACTTGGGATATCACATCCTACTTTTTACGGAAACGCTCGGAAATTTAAACAAAATCCACATGGTCTTAAAATTCATCTTAATAAACTTATCCGTAAAGGCTATAGTCGCAACATGGTTTTTATAGGAACTAATATTGATTTTCCTAATTGTTAATAGCTTAACACGGAACTATACAGTTTATATTTGTTATAACATTTCTACTTCCTGTCTAAATATATTTTATATTTTGCATTTGCGCAACCAATGTTTTCTTTGACTTCTAATGATATTTAAACTCTATATAAATCCAATTGGACGTGTTTATTTTGACACCGTTGTGAAGGAAAACTTGGATTCCTGATCGGTTGCTTTTGTGTTTTTAACTAGCAGACAGCAACAGCGATAGCCTGGGGTCCTGGCTCACTGACTATCGGCAGTTGCGACGCAACGGCAAGCTGGGCCAGGATTCCAGGCTACAACAGCGAGTGCATTTTTGAGGTCGATACTTTTGTTGTACCTTGTATAAAGTTTTAATTATATTTGTAATTGGTTATTATCGATCTCAAGTGTTAAATCCATTTCAACCGATTTTTATAGTGTGCTTTTATTGCTGTTTTGTCACACCACTGTCCCAGGTTAGAGGGAGGGTTGAGCGCTAACCAACCGGTTTAACCTCGCCACATACTAATGTGCCTGTCTCAAGCCAGGAACCTGTAGTCCGGTGGGTTGTCGTTGTTAAATTAGTCATTTATTGTTATACACCATTTCTGCATTAGATTATGTCGATTGTCGTGTTTTATGTATAGTTTCACATTTTTTATTCCTTTTACAGCTTCCGTTATAGTATGGACTCTGGTTCATTGTTGAAGGCCGCAATTGGACCTTTAGAAGTTAAAATTCTACTGTCATTTGTTGGTTGGCTGTCTCTTGGACAATCATGCCATATCTCCTATTTTTATATGTACTTAAAATTCTACCAAATTCATAATCCACTGAAATTATTAGGTATTTATTTCTGTGAACAGGGTAAAGGTTAACAATATTTAACCTAATTAAACATTTTGAAATACCTCATGTTGCAAATTAATGTTTTTTGATAGAGAAAAAAAAACTTTCTGATAGGAGGGATAGTAATTTTATAATGACAAATAATGTAAATGTAACTCACCATAAGTGTTCGTGATGGTGCTAATAGGAGTGACATTCATTGGCATTTCTCTTGGATATATAAAAGCGTGCAGATTTTTTTGACGTAAAAAAGACTTAAGAATATGTTTAATATCCCGTTTAGGATCAAAACGCCGTTTTTATAAGGTATTTTCAGTGCTTTTAGAATTTTATCAAACACAGCAAATTTCTGTAATACATTGATTAAGTTCATATTATTTTCATGCGAATTTCAAGGGAGAACTCTCTAATCAGTTAAGCAAAAACTTGGGGGTCCGAGATCCAAATATATAGTAAAAGAAATACTCAAAATCCAAATAGAAAACCAAATCCATTGGTATTGAGACATAGTTATCTAGTTCCCGGTTTGCCTTGTTTATTACTTCGTCCTCGTTTTACTAACTCTTCGTCTCGACCTCACTGAAGAATTGCAATTTTCCGCCATCCAAACATGCCTTAAATGAAAACGAATAAGTTTCTCTGAGAGGATTATGATTAATTAGGATTAAAGGTATCTCCCACCACAACCGAAAAATCAAATACCCCCTAACTACGCGCCCGTACTACGAAGAAAAAGAAAATTATATTTTATTGTGGACCCGTCTACAATTGTATATTTAGTCACAGGGGGCTTGTGTACATTGAGTATACAAGATCGGCAGATACACCCTATCAAGGGGAGAGAGAAGGTGTATCTGCCGATCTTGTATACTCAATGTACACAAGCCCCTGTGTATTTAGTCTGCGTTTCTGAATGAAGCTCAATTAGTATGATATTACACTACAATCAAAGCATTCGTTGATTGTTGGTTGCTTAACGTCCAGTGGCAAATATTTCATGCATATCCAGGACGAGAACAAGTTCATCAATTAACAATATCGAAAAGGGGTGGGATGGGACACAACAGGGAACCACGGTTTTGGACTGCCAAGTAAAAAAGGGAGTGATGTGTATAGGGACATAAAATTGAGCCTTTTATAGCGGCATAAACCTACTCTTTTTCGAAAACTACAAAAGGGGTCTTTAACATGCAAGGAGCGTGGCACTCTCCAAACACGTCACCCACTATGGTCCACGACCAGGCTTTCTGTATTATAACCCCCCCACCAACGAGAGGGTCTCCCCTATCCGCCACCTCGGGTTCGCGTTGAGTCAGCTCTGTGGGTCGAGCCCTGGAGACCGCTCCGGTGCCCAGCAAAGCATTCGTAATATACATTTGTTTTTCATGGGCGTAGCTTGAAGTGTTCACATTAATATATAATTAAGGGTTAGTTTACAACGAGCAAGTTCAGCAAGTCCACTCAGTCGTCAACCCAGTAAAGCAAATTGATATTTCAAAGATATTGACACACCACAAAGAGGAAAGAACAAACTTTGTTTTTGTTATTTTGTGTGTTATAATTACTATCAATTGTTTCACAGTGAAATG
Source organism: Geukensia granosissima (assembly GCA_032357055.1). NCBI lineage: Eukaryota > Metazoa > Mollusca > Bivalvia > Mytilida > Mytilidae > Geukensia > Geukensia granosissima. Next base: position 2,856 of record JAULBM010066962.1, on the reverse strand, counting down.
GACATATATATGATTAACATTAAGGTATGTCATTCTAGATTCTCGCAAAGGGGAATCACTCCTTGATCAGAATCACGAAGCGAAAACAGCGGAAACAATCATTTAAAAGCATGCATTATAAATCAATAGCGACCATTAATAAATAGGCAAGATACAAACAATGTCGGGTTGCCAAACAAATATTTTAAGTTGGTTTGATAGAGAAGTTAATATAATAATCATGTTCATTACATAACAAATAGAATAACTGGGATAGTACACCAATGTATAAATGCCCTTCAGGGTGTTGTAAACTTCTTAATTTGTTGTTAACCTCAAATTTATCGCATTGACACAGTTTCTAATGATTCATCTAAAGTGACCGGATATTTGGTAATGCTTCAGTGAATCTTTTTATCAGCATTTTCTGGTTCCATATGCATTTGCTAAATCCAACCGCATTACTTTCAAATCCCTTTTTATTTATTCTATGTTCCCGAATCAGTCAAGAAATGATGCTGGTATGTTCATCGCCTCCTGGAAATCCAGGCACTTCATCTTTCTGAACAGAAGTATTCTATGAATTTGTTTTCTTTCATATTTGATGTCAACCGTCTGCCAAACCTTCCATTTCATTAGTTTGGAAATTGTTCTTGGTCTATTGTATAAAGTTGTTGACAATGGATAAAGTTTCCTACGCACATCTCCAGTCAGAGTACTTCCTGTTCAATTCTATAAATTGCAGTCTTGTCATATAATGTGGTATCCTGGTTTCTCTCTAGTATCTAGAATTATCATGTTCATTCCAATGACAAACAGAACTCAGGTGCTTTGCAAACGCAGCATGATACGACTGTGGCATATTGACACGTGAAAGGTGAACAAGTGAACCTTTGGGTAAGTGTTGACACAGTATTTTGTTGGACACAATACTAGTAATGTGCTGGATACAGTAATGTGTTGGACCTATGGGCCTTTTTAATCCCAGGTTGCAAATAGAACAACTGAGATAGTACAGCAAGTATCTATGCCTTTTTGCAGTTTCTGCCTGGTTATTGTTAACCTCAAATTATTCCCATTGACACAGCTTCTAATGATTTTTTTAAAAAGTGTTCTGCTATTTGGTGATGCTGCGGTGGATCTTTTGATTTGATCCGTATGCATTTGCTTAATTAATCAGACCACACTTTCTTTTAATTTACTTTAGCTTCCCGAATCAGCTAAGAAATGATGCCCTTATATTCATCGCATTCTGAAAATCCAGGCACTCCATCTTTTTGGACATAAGTAGTATATGTATTTGTTCTTTGTCATATTTGATTCAGCTCTCCTGAAAATACAGAGAAAAGTTCTATCCTTCACAATGTCCTAGATTTCCCAGTTTTTCATAAATATTTTTTCCCATACATGACCGTTTCAGCATCCTCTTTTGGGCTTTGTAATGTTCCTGGTTGATGAATTCGTATTTGTAAACTTGTATGGCTATACTACAAACATTTTAATGTTCCTGGTTGATGACTTCAAATGTTGTATTTGTAAACTTGTATGACTATACTACAAAAATTGATCTCTTCCTTCCTCTTTCTCTTCTAGATTTCCAATTCTCCGCTTTTTGGAAACTTTATTTTTTCTCAATACTGATCTTAGTTCTCTCGTCTATCTTTCCTCTTCACTTGCTTTTCTTTACGGCTAAGTGATGCTTTTCATTTCTGTTTAATTGTTTGCACAGGTACTCGTAGACATAATACCTTATGGTTCCCCATACGACCCCCCGCCTTTAAAAAAAATCTATATTTTTTTCATTTTTTGTGTCAAACATATCCCATTATTACCATCAATCATTAGTTTCTATCAAACATAGGTTCACGAGTACCTGTGATTGTTTGTATTACTTGCTGATGTCAACGAAGTTTACTTGTGCCCTTACTTCCTTCGCCTTCTTTTGTATTGTTCTGTCCGAAACGTTCTTGGCCTGCTGCATACAAAATTGTTAACAATGGGAAAGCTTTCTTTGCAAATATCCAGTCCGAGTACTTGTTCAGTTTTTTTGATTCGGTCTTGTTATATCAAGTGGTCCGCTGGTTTTTCTATCAAGAATTATCATGTTAATTCCAATGACAAGTAGAACTCGGGTGTTTTGCAAACGCAGCACGATACGACCACAGCATATTGACACGTGAAGGTGAACAAATGAACCTTTGGGTAATTGTTGACACAGTATTTTGTTGGACACAATACTAGTAATGTGCTGGATACAGTAATGTGTTGGACCTTCGGGCCTTTTTAATCCCAGGTTGGACACAGTATAGAGCTGCAGGCACAGTAAATTGCTGGACACAGTGAAATGACTGCTGTCACTGTAAAATTTTTCACAAGGAATCATTAGAAAAAAAACCCATCAAAATCGTATTAAAAAATAACATTTTCCATATTATACGAAATTGAATTCCACTCCCTCCACTAGTTTTACCCCTCTTAGATCGAAAACTGTAAAAGATAGGGAATATCCGTTGACATAATACTGAAAGCTGTTACTGAGAGGAATAAAATGCAAAATACACCATCAAAATTGGATCAAAAATAAAAATTTCGCATCTCTGCAAAATAACATTTTAAAAACCCTTTGACCCCTTAAAAATGGTAAATTTTACCCCAAAAAATGCTTGGAGTTACTTTTATGGCATTTTTAACTTGGGTGCTTCGCAAGCGCAGCATGATATGACCGCAGCAGATTGAAATGTGAAAGGGAACAAAAGACCCTTTGGGTAAGTGTGGACACAGTATTTTGTTGGACACAATTATGTGCTGGACACAGTATAGAGCTGGACACAGTAAAGTGCTGGACACAGTAAAATGCTGGACACAGTGATATGACTG
>JAULBM010066951.1:0-10164 GCA_032357055.1 Geukensia granosissima | reverse complement strand
CAACACATTATTGTGTTAAGCAAAATACTGTGTCCACACTTACCCAAAAGATCTTTTGTCCACCTTTCACATTTCAACGTGCGGTTGTATTATGTGCTTGGGAAGCACCTCCATTTAATCTTAATTTTCGTGATTTCTATTAGCTTCCAGGGGGCTTCGCCCCCTGGTCCTCTAACAAGTCACTGACCTGGACCAGCGCCCCCCCTAACGTAAAACCCTGGATCCGCGGCTGCATTCAATGATAAACTAAAAATCAAAATTAAAAAAAAAAGAGTTCAGGTCACTAGAATAGTACGATGTATAAATAGTGAAATGAATGGATGAAGATAATGAAATTTTCAAGAAGTATCATTGGAAAGTCTGGGGATAAAAATAGACATGTACATGTACAATATTCTAAAACTTAGTATAAAGCTTTTTAGGAAATTTGAGGAAATTCTCAGAGATGTGAAAAAAATCTCACTTTGAGCAATTCATACATGTAGATGTCAAAACATATTGGTGAATTTACAGTCTCATTATTGTTCTAATTCAGAGTGTACAGAATTTCCAGCCTGGACTACTTGCTCTTCATTGTCAAGAAGTTGGTGGTAAAAATTATGAAGATTCCATGCAACATGTCAACAAATTTGTGAAGTAAGTATAAAGAGTATAGTGTGTTGTTTATCACCTGGAATCATTGTAATCAAAAAGTTTCATTTGAATCATGCTAGTATTATTAATTTGCTATATAACACAGTTTACTGGTGATTAAACATTTCCGTTAATGATGCATTTAATACTCCATTTTAATTTATATTTAAATGTTAGACTTCAGACACCACATCTGACTACAATTCATCAACCAAAATACTCAATACCAGAGCTACATGTAACTGTACAATTCATCAACCAAAACACTAAACACCATAGCTAACTGTACAATCCATCAAGCAAAATACTGGCGATGACAGCTAACTGTACAATCCATCCACCAAAATACAGTCAATCCATCCACCAAATACATAGCCAACTATACATTCTGTCCACAAAATACTTAACAGCACAGCTTACTGTACAATCTGTCCACCAATATAAAATATCATAGCTAACTGTACAATCCATAACATCACTGCTAACTGTACAGTCCATTTATCAAAATACATCACATCACACCTTACTGTACAATTCATAAACCAAAATACACAATATCACCACTAAATGTACAATCCATCAAGGAAAAACAAGGAACATATAGAAAGAGGGACAAATATTAATTACATTATCTGGTAACATCATACATGTACAATTTATCTGTAGATATCTGGACAGGTAACCTTGATACGTTGTATACTATGTAGGGCATTGTTACTGGAATTATGCAGGTATACCCTCCATTGTGGAGAAGATTGGTCATTTTGCTTTATATTAAATCAATTACAGCCTATTGAAGAATTCTTGAATGATTGCTTTATAAAAATTATATCATGACCCTATTTGTGTGGCAACCCTCAAGTTTTTGGGCCATTCAAAGTTGGAATATGTACCCTATAGAAAATAGGTATAAATTTGGGAAAAAATTGTGTGAGAATGCTCCAATCTAATAGTATTAATCAGATTCTTATTTAATCTGACAATAATGGAGTAATAATTACATTACCAGGGGATTGTAAAATCAATAATTAATTGTCTCTAATTATTGCATTACTCATATACATGTATGTTGAATGGTGAATGAAATTAAGTAAATTATAAAGTTTGTTTGAAAGTTTCAATTAATTGGGACTTGCGACTGCAGTTTTTCTCTCCATTGATATTACATGTAGCTTCTGTGTAAAGGAATGATATGATTTTGATATTATTAAAGGCCACCATTTGTGTACAACTGATTTTCAGACATGTCAGGCAGGCACTTCCTGTTTGCAGATACATAAATAATTTATTGAGCTTGCAAATGTTAAGTTGTGTCTCAGGTTTAATGCTTGTTGATGTTGCATTAAATTGTGAAAACAGTTTCAGGTCCATTGAGCAAGCATTACTTTGAAACTTTAAAATAACCCATTATCTTATGTGCAAGAAACTTATTTCTAATCCTGTATTGATAGGAAATATATCATATGAAAGTCTAAAGATGATATTTAGTTTTATTGTGTCTTCAATGTATAAGATTATCGGAAATACTTAGTACATTGTATGTAAAAACCTACATTGTTAAGAATATAACAACCTGAGAATTTTGTTGGTTTAGAAACTTGATATCAAACTAATTCAGAGTCAATCAGATTCATGTATAAACTGAGAACTGACAACTTGAAGTTTGTAAAGACAATTATGTCTGTTGGCAGTTCTACTGAAAACTGTTTATATATAGATAAGATATCTTTGGAAATCAGTAATTAAAACTTCTGAGAACTGTATTAGTGTTATGTATATATTTTCTGATAATTGATCTAGTATTATGTATTTTATTAGACAAGACTTTGCAATTAAAAGTTTGTTTGCATCAAGCAAGGTACACAATGTATGAAGAAGTGCAGGAAATGGAAAATGTTGATCAGTTAAAACTTAATTTACCTGATTTTATTCCAGCTTGAATGGCTCTCTCAAATCCTGCTTTAGTCCATTTAATTCGGTAAACATTTTTATATTAAATCTGTTGACCTTGCTTGCTAACCAAGATGGCTGCCTGCCATAGCCAAATCTATGTTTAACATACAAAATCATATGGAAAATTTGCCTTGTCTAAAACTGGAACAAAGGAATGGTATTATTGGACCTTTTTTATTGTTTCTTATGATCCCTATGCTCATTCTAGATGTACAAAATAATGGAAATTCATATAACCTGCGTTGGTTTTTCAGAATGTTGCTTGTATTTCTGATACTACACATGCTACATGCATTCCCTTTCTGCAACCAAGTAGAAACAACAACTAAATCTAGATTAATTGAGGATCCTATTTTAATTGCACCCAAAATGGAAGAAATCCACAGCCAACTGTCAAAAGGAGCCAAATAAAATTTATTGTTATGCCTTAAAAACTTGGAAGGGTAATTTATATATTTCCTTTTGACTATCTGATCATCATATATACCTGGTACTTAAAAGTCTCATAGACCCCTTACAGCAACACTGCCTAGCATACATAGAATGCTGTCTATACTGTTACGCCATTGTGACAACATAAAATAGTAGTTCCTGATATGTGCTTACAAATGTCATGCTATGAAATCTTTTCAGGTATTCTGTGTTTCAAGTGTTAGTCATGAATAATTAGCTATTAAAAACAAACCATGTTAATTTAGCCTCTGAAGAGGTGTAGAGTACTTTGTTACAGTTCAGTAAATGAAGTTTTTTTCAATGATGAAAGTAAGGCTGCAGTAAGACAAATCCAAGTCAAGACACTTTTTTGGCCTGACATGACATCAACACATACAAGTTGTACAGCAGTTAACTAACAACTGTCTGATGTATATATTTATTATTGTTCTGCAATACCAATTTGAACTGTTCCATCACCATTTTCTTGATTGCATTGTCTACAGCAAGTCATGGGCGATTGGAGTTGTTTGTAAATCATAACAAAGGCTGTTCAGGTGTAAACCATTCCTCAAACAGATGTTCCTTTCATTATTAGTTAATTAGTACAATCATGCATTGTTTATCTTTTTGATTGATTCTGTAAGGTCTAGGAGTTTGTTGTCTATTAACAAGCTCTTCTCAGTGTTTAACAAAATAAAATCATACCTCATTTATTATAGGTTTGTATGATGAAGATAATATTTGAAATAAAGAATATGGAATATATTCCAGACTAAATTCTCATCTTACATAGGTTTTTAACAAATATACTTCTTGCATGTCCTACACTTACTCCAAAACACCTCCAATTTATTACAAATTTTGAAGTAATGTTGGAATTGGTGGCGCTTGGATCTCCTTCTTTTTTTTCAAATTATTGATTAAATGTTCTTAAGTTATAGGAATTTCATTATTAAAAAGGAGCATATGTCTGCAAGTCTTGCACAGTTGCCTCTGACTTTTTATACTGTACGACCGCAAAAAATTTGCGTTCGTATTATGGTATGATGCCGTCATTGTTGTTGGTGTCTGTAGACAGGTTCTTCACCATAACTTTTGTTCTTATTAACCAATCCTTTTAATACTTTGAAACATTCATAATTAGTGCTAAATAAAGGTTGGCATTGATTTATGGGGATCTAGCCCCACCTGTTTTTTTGGGAAGGAGCCATATGGGGTTTTCTCTTATTTGAATGCAAGCTCTCTGTTTCTTCTCAAATTTTCTATGGGTTTTTTTTCTTTGTATTCCAAATGAAAAGATCAACAAAGGCATGAACTATCTCTTACTGTTATTGAGATATGAGGGGTCCAAAAATGGCCAAGCCCTAATAAGGGTCGAATAAGGGGGTATTGAATTTAGAAAAATATGAAAAAATTTTAAAATTTGATCAGATTTTGATTGGGTTTTCAAAGGATTCCTGATTAAAAATTTAACAAAAGTGACACTAGTTTTGAGGATTATACGAGTCAAAAAGATCATATTACTGTGTAAGCACATTATTGTGTCCAACAAAATACTGTGTCCACACTTACCCAAAAGTTCATTTGTTCACCTTTCACATGTCAATATGCTGTGGTGGTATCATGCTGTGCTTGCGAAAAACCTGAGTTTTTCTGATATTCGACAACCTGTGTTATCATCGAATGCTGCAAAACTGTCACTCTACGATTCCAAACAGTGCCTACATTTACATGTATATCCAACAAGCAATGAAGATGCAGGTCCAATGCTCTTAAGTAGGACCTCACAGATTTTTTTCTGTATTTGACAGGGCCATGTTGGGTTGTGAAGAACTACAGAAGTATGACAGAGCTAGAGTTTTCCTTGATGAAGATTATACTGCTGCTGACAAATTCACAGTAAGTCTATTTCAAAACCTCTTATGGTCACAGGAAGGCTAAAATTTGTAAAATGCATTTATCAGTTGTGCAAAAGTTATATATGTAATAAATGATGTGTCAGAATAGTTACATAACATTCAAGGCATCAAGTTTTATAATGTTATTAAAAGGTGAATGTCAACAGTCAATGTTTCGAAAAAATGTTACAATAAAAGTGCTTAGGTGATGGAAAAAAATGGTCACGACATCGTACACAAGTAGAACCAGGGTCTTAATCTTCAACTCAAGGACAAAAATGTACTTTGATTTCCATGTTGCACTTTTTCAGTGTAAATAAAAAATAAATACTGATGAATGCAGAGAGAGTTGGGTGCATTTATTTCAATGAATGTGTCCAAGAATCTGAATTTTGTCTTTGCAGGCTTTAGGTAACCTGTATTTTGTACATGAAAGTGTAGAAGATGTTTCCATATGGGATTTCGTAGGTAAGTTTAAGCCATTCATTTGCATAAAAGTGTAGAAGATGCATTCATATTGGATTTTTTATGCAACATTAAACATGCATACACGTGAAAGTGTAGAAGATGTATCACATATGGGATTCTGTAGGTAGGTTTTACCCATTTGAGTACATTGTACATGAAAATGTAGAGGATGCATCCATATGGGATATTGTAGGTTAGTTTAAACTATGAGTGTACATGAAAGTATATAAGATGTATCCATATGGGATTTTGTGTGTAGAAGATGTATCATATTGGGTTTTGTATGTATGTAAGTTTAAAGCAATTGCACATGAAAGTGTACTGAGGATGTATCAATATGGGATTTCGTAGGTAAGTTTAAGCCATTTTTGTACATAAAAGTGTAGAAGATGTATCTGTTCAGGAATCTGTAGGGGAGTTTAAACCATGTATGTACAAGGAAGTCTAGAAGATATATCCAAATGGGATTTTGTAGGTAAGTTAAAACCATTTGTGTACATGAAAGTGGGTTCTGTAGGTAAGTTTCAAATATTTGACAAAATGTTTTCTGTGAAATACATGGTCCAGTCATACTTTATTTAGTTCATTAAGCAAGCATGGTATGGCAAATGAAAATTATTCATGTATCAATGCAGAATTTGAAGCCTCATTTAAAATGCTTTATATTTAAAAGGTCAAAATTTGAAATTATATTTTCAAACGTGTATTTGATATTTAAATTATTATTTAAAATATTGTTATTGTAGTTGTCAGCAATAATAAACTATCCAAAAATAGGTCATTAACACCCACACATGACTGAAAACTTTAAAGCTTATATTATGAGCTACGATGGTGGCATGTCTTTATTACTGAAGTTATTTTTGGACAATAAATTATAAACATAACTTTAATAAAAAATAAACTTTACTTTTTACATGTATGTTGACTTTCTCATAAAGTCCCTATAAGATAGTTGCTTGTCAACTTTTGTTCACCTGGAATTTATTCTTTTAGACCATGTATGCTAGCACCATTAGGTTGTTGTGGGTAATCATACATTTATAACAGTTAATTGTGAATTCAGGGCATCAGGGATTATTTTATTGTATAAAACATAATGACCTTTTTAATGAAATTTTTTGTGATCTTGTAGTGAGTTTTTCAAAGGTTTTGTGTAGTCTTGGGTTATCCTTTTCATTTACATTGTGTTTCTTACATCATTCTGATACTGGTATTTTATATAGATGTAAACAACCATTATATTTTGCACTAGTTATATGATTTTGTAATGCATGACTGAACTTGGAGCCTAAATTGATGATTATTCATGCAATATTATAGCTTAATAGATAATTAACTACCAACACCTACTTGTATGAAGTTTTATCAGATATTATCTCCGGAAATCCAGGACGCCCACCATAGGCAGCTTCCTAAAAACATTTCAACCAATAACTTCTTGAGCGTATTGGAGGAATGAAATAAAATTTGGATATTTTGTTGAGGATTAATAAATGCAGACTATGTTCAATTTTGGCATGTTTAACTTTAGTAATTTCAGAGTTATGTCCCTTGAAATTGCTATTATTTTTATCAAATTAGAGGTTTCGTATTGATAACATTTGACAACATCAATGGTTTTATAAGGAATTTGAGAATGTTGAGAACCAAGAAATAGATACCAAGTTCAAATAGCTTTTTATCCCATGGCTGTTCATCTTTTTTTGCAGGGGTTGGGGTATTTAATCACATTTAATTCTTTGATTAAATATTATCTTTCTTATGATAATTCTTTTAATATTGTCTTTCTTTTGATATAGTATTTCTTTTGAAAGAAAAAGATTTTTTTTGACTTAGATAATCTATCCCAGGCTTTGGAAAACTTTGATTCCACATGGTGTATTGAAACTTTCAGTAGCCAGGATACTATGTATTATATTTTCAATTATTAATTTGTAATAATGAATCAGTTATATTGCCTCTCCTCTGTTGTTTAATTCAAACAAATGCAAGCTGTTGGCATATGGCCCATAACATTTTATTGACATATATATTAATTTACATCCATATCACCATCAGTTATATATTTACAGGAAATTGTTGTTTTCTTTTGTAGATTGCAAATTTATACCAGTAGTTGGGAGAGAAGTAAGATTTTGAATTACAAATGTAGTTAAATTAAAAAAAGGAAAAAAGAATTGAAGTACAAGGTTGTTATATTCCCCCTTTGGATGACCCCTTAAATAGATCTAATTACTGAGATTTTGTATAATCTCTATAATTATAACTTTTCATTCTGTTGTCAATAATGACAGATGAAGCTCAGCCTAACTTTTTCCTCAGGTGGAATCCTAAATAAACTTCATATAACTGCAATCTGTATAATTGATCGGGTCAATTATTAGATTCTGTTATAAGCTACTTCACTGTACATTATGTGTGCTGCAAGGCAAACATAAACTTCAAATTTTGACCTTGGAACTTGGTTTTTAAATTTAATTGACTAGGAAGAACATTTTTGTCTTTATAAATTCAGATATTTTTAATAGTTACCAAATGAAATAATGGACTTAATGTGTTATTCATTAAAATAGCAATATCAATGATTGATTTAAGAAGCATAAGAGACAAAGAAACATTGTTGCCACCTTGTTACCTGTATTTATTGTCCATAAACTCAGAAAACAAGCAACTCTTACAAAAAAAAATCATTTTATAAAAATTTACAATTGCAAGTGTTCCTATAAAATGAACAATGTCTCACGCTGGAGAGGAAACTGGACACAAACCCAGGTATCAATCTAGGGAAGATGAGTTACCATTCATGTCAAATTCACAGACAAGATAAAGTTGTTATCCTTACAACAAGACAAAGTTGTTATCCTTACAACAAGACAAAGTTGTTACAGAAACAACACAGATTTAAACACACACACACATAGACAGAAAAAAACCTGTTGAGCTTTCTTAATCAGGACAACAATTTCACAAAGCAATCATATGGCATATGTTGACAAGATCCATTTAGAAACTTATATAACTTGCATATGTGGAAGTCTTATGAGTGCTTTGTAAAAGTTGATTTTCCTGAAGTGCAACCACTTTATTCCTCATTGTAAACTCTAGAAAAATTAAAATCTTGATCAAGGAGAAAAAAGACTACTGTATTGCAGCAAAATTCATTGCCATAAGAGGAACTTGTTTTGCAAAGAATTTTTAAAAATATAAACATTACTTTCAGGTACTTTCAGGTAACATAGAGACTGTTCAAATAAAGGAAAAGGCAAAGTTTCCTCAAGATTTCTTTCCAGATGTAGGTACATGTAACAATGCATTTTGAATTCCTTGACAAAGTGTAAAAAACTGAGTACTGATTTATTAACTGGTTTTGCTTCAGCATACTTTAAAATTTAGTAGGTAATATTTAAGATAATATACCTTACATAACATAATTGTGGATTTTTTTATAGCCAGCACATGTGTACTTTAATTTTGTTAGTAATGAACATGAAAAGAATCTTTTTAATGTATCAGAAGGAAAAAGAGTAAACTGGTTGGTTAAGAGGTGGAAGAAGTAGATTTAAACTTCCTGTATATATCACTAGCATATCATCTACAAAGCACCGGGCACTAAATAATGCCTGGATCATATGTCATGTTTAATCAGTTGCATGGTCATGATTGTCAGTGGTTCTGTCCAGCTTATACACCATCTTTGACCTCTAATAAAAGTGACAGCTGTGATATGATTGCAACATGTTAAAAGTTGGATAAAGCCAAAACAAAAAAGAGAACTAAACCATTACCTAACTCTCACAGTATGACTTCCAGCAAAACTTGAACCACAATAAATCATTGAGAAAAATTTTAAAAACTTTTAGATTGTTCTTAAACCATTACTTTAGGATGTTGTTTAAGAACTATTACTTTTGGATATTGTTTTTCTACAAGTATTCATGTAGAGATTCTTGGATCCTTTCAACTATTTGTGCAATTTTAATTTCCATGAGGTGGGTATTTCTTAAACATGTGTGGGATGTTTATTTATAGACTTTAATCCCATGACATATTAATGTATAGATTTGAACAATTACAATAATTGTAATGTTGATATTTGTAGTTTAAATGGTCAAGAAAAGGCTTCATTAGAACAAGGTGGAATATCAAAAGTTGGTAAGTGAAATCACTTTACATGTAATCTCAACATTTTGATATGTTGATTGATGGTCTTGAAAGTCTAATAAAACACCAATCAATACACCACTCTCATCGACTGTCTTACAACTTGTCTAAAAATATCTTAGTATTGTCTTGTATATTTGTCATTTTAAAAAATGCTGTATAATTGTTTTAGTACTGTTGTGAAAATTCTGGACCAAACCTAATTGTTTACCATTTTCAGGGGGCTGGGTGTGAGAATTCACACTCTTGTGTTCAAGTAACACTTCTTATCACAGCTTATCAGTCTGTACCAGTACTATAATTATAAAGTGTACGCTTTTTTTGCTATCAACCTTTATTTGAACTTGATTTTATGTAAGAAACATTGAGGTAGATTGACACTGTTTCAGTGCACATTTTCACTGAGCATGTTTATAAAATTGTAAATTCTGGTAGAATTTCTTAAAGGAGAAGGGGCGATAAGGGCATATTTTGGCCCAAAATTTTTCCAAAATATTAAGTTAATCAAACAAGAATACTAAAGTGAAATTTATATTGGAAAAACATTCATATTTGATAAAATGAAACAATTTTTGCCAATTGATTCTTGTATGAGGACTATAAATCTACCTGT
>JAULBM010066940.1:0-10165 GCA_032357055.1 Geukensia granosissima | reverse complement strand
AAGATACTGTGCATGTACAACAGGTTTAAAGTAGTACTGAATATTCATTACACATTGTACATTCTTTCGTTTCAAAGTATACGGCAATTTTTGAATCGCCCAATATGTAGATACAGATAAAAATGCATATTTCATGCACATGCATATGAATAGTAAATGTATGACTTTATTGCAATCAATCACTTATCACACGCCTTTATTTATAATAATAACTGCATACATTTGTACCAGTCACAAAAACAGACTACCGCATGTACAGATAACAGGTATGATGTGTAACACACGTGCAATGACAGTTACACATATTTTGCATGATTTGCGTGGTCTTAATTTCCGTCCACGCATTTGGTGTGGCCACCACGGAGATCATAATTTGCGTGGAAATTATTACTTGCGTGGTGACCACGCATCCCAGTTGTTGTTGAACGTGACCACGCAAAATCCACGCATCCGCAGATGCAGGGAAAATCACAGTATTGCGGCGACTGATCTGTAGAGCACGTGAACAGCAGACGTATTAACTTTTCAATATCCAACGAGTGCACCCTGTGTTGTGATCATAGTCACAATATATAATAATTTGTATCTAAGCATAGTCTATTGTAGTCTGACCGATTATAATTTAAACAAATAGTGTTTGATAAATATAACAAATCTTAATTATACTAATCTTGATTTTGTTGAATCTGGAAATTCCTTTCGTAATGACTGGCATGCAACATATCCAGGGAATTAGTAATTAAGGAGCACTCGTTTCCATTTCCACCAAATATTCAGATAAACATAAAATCACACTGACAATGTATGTACAAACTATGGCACCAGAAGTAAGAATCGACGGTGTCGCGCTGAATGACAAATCACGGGCCAACCAAACACCCGCGAAAAACTACTGAAAAAACGCCCTCTACAAACTGAAATACCCAGGAGAAAGTAATTTCATTCTAATTTACTGCCCGTTCAAACGAAAGAAATTACATTAACGTTTGCCCTTATGGGAATGATGTGCATTGATAAATATACATCCATCAATTTGAAATCATTATGTAATCAGCCACAACTCGTATAAACGGTTAATATTTTACGGCAATAGAAGAAGGAATCGAACAAAACGACAATTTTTTCCGTGCATTCGATTTTTATAGCGTATGTTTTAATCTTCCAATATGAGTGTTGTTAATATATCTTCAAAATTAAAAATGATATGCTCAATCTATTACTATTAAAAATTGGTAATATTGAAGGTTAAAAACAAATGAATTATAAATATTTATAAACATGTACCAAAAACTTTCTCTTTGTGTACAATTTAGGATCCAATCAGTCACGCTCTTATTCATAAGGTCGAGTTTGGCCCAGTTAAGTCGAGTTAAGTCGGTTTCGTGAGTATCGTCATTTTAGTGGAAATCTCTGTCTAATAAAAAACAAGCCTTCCGTATCAATACTCCTACGTTTTAACACATGCGTGCCACCTTAATACAATAATTTTTATCTACGATCCATTTTTAAGCTTACACAATGAAAATAGTAAGTTGCTACAACGAATGGGATCCTTTAGAAGAAGTAATTGTAGGGATTCCAGATTTCTGGTGCATTCCTCAGAAAGAACCTGCGTTTGAGCCACCTTACAGGTATGTTTTCGATTTTAAAATTTCCCGTGTGAAGTGTAAAACAACAGTTGTTTTTTGTTTTAAAAGCGTATTAAGTATTTAAACATATTTCAGCGAAAAAGTGAAGTATATTGATGACGCACGGGTAATAAAAAAATTGTGGTGCAAAAACACCGACACTAGATTCGAAACTATATATTTTCCCATTAAAAAACAATGTTCTTTGGTTAAAGCGATTGGGTGCGTCACCAATATAAAAATAGGAAATGTGGTATGATTGTCTATGAGACAGTCACCTACCGAATGACCGTAGAATTTGAACTTCTACAGGTCCCATTAAGGCATTCAACAAGGAACCAGAGTCCATAACATAACGGAAGCTGTAAAAGGCCCCAAAATACAAAATGTGAAACTATACAAAAACACGACAATAGACCTGATCTAATTCAAAATTGGTAAACAAATAACAATAAATGACTTAGTAAACAATGACATCCACTGGAATACAGGCTCCTGGCTTGAGACAGCCACATTAGTATGTGGCGGGGTTAAACCAGTTGGTGAGCGCTCAACCCCCCCCCCCTAACCTTGTTCAGTGGTGTGACAAAACAACAATTAAAAAAACACAATATAAAAATCGGTTGAAATGGATTTAAAACTTGTGATCGATACTGAAAACCAATAACAAATACAATTTAAACTTGATACAAGATACAATAAAAGTATCGAACTCAAAAGTGTACTGGCAGTTGCTGTTTGCTAGTTTAAAACCTAAAAGCAACCGATCAGGGAACCAAGTTTTCCTACACTTCGGTGTCAGTATAAAAGAATGCATGCGAAAATTGTTTTAAATGAATTAAAACACAAAGAATTATTTTTTTGTTTTTTAATAATGAATCGCACAAATAGTCAGAACAGTCTTACAAAAACGGATATTGAGATATGTACACTACAAACAAAATTTTAAAATTCGCAATAATGATGTGTATTTTTAATCGCTATTTGGAAAATTCTATTATCACCCCTGTAATGCTGATGTACGCATGGCTGGAATTATTCAATATATGTTTATATTCAATTCGAAAGTTTAAAAATATTTCAATAATTATGACCACCTGGTATTTAGATCTTTATTTCTCCATAACGAAAATACAATGTTAAAGAAAACATTCACAACGGTCAAAGGTTCAAAACTTCTAAACTACGTAGTACAAAATATTAATTCAACCAGTTATAATGATGCGTATAAATTTACAAACCAATTAAATCATATTCTTTATTGCCGAATATTATTTAAAGTTTCTGACAAAATGTAAACATAAAAGCAAGTTTATGAACTTTAAATCAATAAAAAAGTGTTCCGAAGTGTAAAATCATGCGTAAAATTTAAATTAATAATAAACGAAATAATAACAGAATCCAAAAAAAAAAAATATTTTACGGGTCAAAAAGTTTTAGGA
This sequence comes from Geukensia granosissima, assembly GCA_032357055.1. NCBI lineage: Eukaryota > Metazoa > Mollusca > Bivalvia > Mytilida > Mytilidae > Geukensia > Geukensia granosissima. The sequence goes on along the minus strand of JAULBM010066940.1, from coordinate 7,095 downwards.
GAAAATTATAAGCCCTCTTTTAAACATATAAAATTGGTTCTCTGGTTGATTTAGCATGTGACACGGATTTTCAACATGTATTATTCTATACGTGTTATCCATCTTTTATTTTTTCTGAAATTTCATCACCCTCTGTTTTATGTCTTATATCATGAGACAAAGGAGAATCATTCATTTCTTCTGGTTGTTGAAGTTGTGTAAAATTTAGGTTTTTTGCTCTGCTTTTTAAATTTTTCAGTTTTCATAAGAGAGCGAAGCGAGCTCTTTATGGTAGAAATGTGGTGAAAATTAATGACTGCATCAAACTATGATGACGTAAAAAAACTTTCGGCAACATGGCGGACACTCGCGAGATTACAAACAAAATCAACAACCTTGTCGGAGATTTTGAGGACTTCAGTTTTTTTATTTAATTTATGAGTTGAAACGGTCACCCAGTCGTACATTAAAAGTTTACTTTTTTTCTCTTAGGAAACTGATGAATATTTATTTTTTCAATGCTTTCTCTGGAAAACAGTTTAAATAATTTAGATTTAGCAGCATCATCATTTATTTTCATGGTTATTCCGCGTATACACCTGGGTTCATTGGTAGCTTAAATCCAAATCGGAGTTACATGTACATGACCACACCCACATACATGAATATTCAGAGTATCAAGGAACAGATGTAAGAGTTATAAATGATAAATAAGAAATGATATTTTCTTTGATTTCGACCAATAATAAAGAAGCGTTTTGAGATCGATTTTTTTTTATATTTATGCCTAAATTAAATTGAATATAATTTATCGATTGAATGTTTCTGCATTAGTCCTGTTCGATCCCCGGCTGGATCAAACCAAAGACATCTACATTGGTATTTGCTGCTTCTCCGATAAGCACGCATCATTAAGGAGTAAATGCAAAGACTCAGAGTCAGAATAATGTGTATTGGTAAAAGTGCATGTCTTCCGCGGACTGTTGCTTACGTGAACTAGCATGTAAAATACGACTCAGTGTGTCGGTGTAGAATAAAGCAGGGTTCATGAATATGCATGAAATATTTGCCGCTGGACGTGAAGCAATCAATCAATCAATCAATCGATCTGTATTGATTCGAGGTCAGTTGTATTGGTCCCGAGATCCGAAGGGTTGAGGGCCGATACAACTGAACGAGGATCTATACAGGGCCAATTCTGAAATGGCCACTTCATAACATTTTATCAAATAATCCGATTTTTTAAAATAAGACATGTTCAAAGCAGGCATTTATTTATATACAAATTTACTTTTATTGCGTGATAATTAAATGACGTTATTTTTCTGTTAACAAAATATTTTCAAAATGGAATTAAATCTGACACTAAACACATCTTTATATTCTGTATTTACTACAGCCATAACGCGAAGCACCTTCTCCTAGCTTTTCATCAGACACTTTTTCTTTGTTTTGGCCCTTTGTCTGCACCGAGAGAGAAATGACAAAACTACGTTTCCAACCGGAAGTAAACTAAAGTAAATACCTCTGTATTGGCCCGGGTTCATATAAATTAGTCTGTATTGGCCAGGGGTCATAAAAGATTTGCCTGTATTTGCCCGGGCCGAAAAGCTGTATCAATGTCATCTGGGCTAAGCTATTAACACGGTATTAGCAGTTTTTGTTGTATTTTACTTAATAAACATCTTTTTGAAATAATTACTTCTTATATACAACCGAAAAGTGATACACAAAAATATGGAGATGACATTATCAGATTTTCACTAACACCGGCATCCACCGACTCAACACAATTACCAAGAAAACTATTAAATTTGGTTTCTGTTTTCTGAGGAAACACCTTCGCATTATTCACAATGATTTACAAAATCCCCAAAAACTCATATTTATAAACAACTTCATTAACATTCGAAATCTTACGACGAATGGAAGTGTTAACTTACAGATTTTGCACGGATGCCTCTTACGGGGATTCTGTTAGTTGAGCTGGTAATAAAAGGTCGGATCCCAGCCTTCGGGATACCTGACCAATGAAATTAGTCATGGTATGTCCTTATAGCAGCTGGGCTGCTATATAATGTTGAAGCCTACTACCAGAACTCACGTCGGTCAGAGAGCGTTTCCCCACTCTAACTGTTTGGGAGTAGGTCAACGTTATAAGTGATGCAATCTTTCGATCGCTCTTTATATTTATACCCCTCCCTCCTCGCAAACAATGTTAGTGGTGTATATAGGAATCCATCTATCTATATATCTTGGAAGTCCATCTCTTCCTAAACGTTCAAGGGATTTCCATGAAACTTTAGCTGAAGCTTAGACACAATGTGTAAAGGTGCATATTGGAAGATAGTTTATCTCAAGTGATTCTTGGCCAGGTAGAGTTCAAGTTTCCTTAATATAATCCAATTAGTTTACAAGAAAAAAAAACCCACACATTTCTACGTTTTTCTTACGCTTATACATTTATTTGAAGGCGCAGAAAGGAAGAAGGAAATGCTTAATATATTTTTTATTTCGTACCTGTTTTTAATTTATTTATGAATTTAACTCTGTTTAAAAATCTTAATGGAGTGTTATTATCGCATTACGCGAAATCCGATTTTATCTTTTCATTCTCTTTTTTTATTTTATTTTTTTTTCGTTCTGAAATGAACTAGACTAAGCGCAAAAAGGTAAATTGTCTGAAAAATACACACTGATTGATATTTTTCCACTCCAAACAGTTTGAATGCAATCATCCATTTCATCCGTGACGTCAGGTAAATAGGTCTTTGCGATGTAATATAGGATTAATTTATTTCTTTTTCCTTTTTCATGCTTACGATTATTTAAAACATAGTTGATAAACTTCTTAAATTGAATGTTATTGCATATTGCAGTAACTGTGGTTAACTCCCTAAAACAAATCCATTGGTAGGCGGCGCTAAAATTGTGTGCTTTAGTTGTTAACGGCCTTGACATCTCTGGAAAATCTCAATAATGAATTAACATAAACAAATTATAATTAACAGCATATTCAAGCTTGCAGCTTACCGCAGAAAGGAAAAAAAGAAAAAAAAAGTTTTTTACAATTAACGATAATTAGAAATTAAAGGCAAATCTAGAATGATGCTCGTATGCCACTTCCATTTACAAAACCAGAACCGATACGAACATAATGAATTTTCATTCAGAAATTCTAAATAAAATTTTTGCTTTCCAAATAAATCGAATTTTTCCATTGGCACTAGTTCTTTGCTATGATTTTGATCATTTGAATTGTCACTATTTCCTCTGAGAATTGTTTAAGGTAGCCTTTCTGTTTTCTGCTGGTTATTTTGAGCGTTTTGCTATGATAATGATGGAAACGTGGCTAGCTAATATTCTGTAGAATCAGATTGCTAAGAACAGATTAATTTCTTACGTACTTATGAATTATGAAAAAAGAAAAAGACTTCGGACAAAAGAAAAATGGGCTTTTATTACCCTCACAGATATACACATTAACTCATTCGTTCATTCCATCATTATTTATAAATTATTAGAATTAATTCCTAATTTTCTCGTAGATCTGGAAAACACAGCGACGAACATATTCAGCAAGCAGCTTTACAGTTTGATCTTTTGGAAAGAGTGTTGAAGAACCAATGTAATGTGACAGTTCGTAGGCCAGAGAAAATAGATTACACTCAGCCCGTGAAGACTCCGTATTTCTCCATCCCACATCAGCATGGTTCGTCCTGTCCTAGGGATTCTGTTCTTATTGTTGGCAATGAGGTTATTGAAGCTACCATGAGCAGAAGATGTAGATTCTTTGAATTTATGGCTTACAGGTGGTGCATTTTTTTTTATTTTTACACCTTAAAGATTTACATTATTAACAAAAGTAATAATGAGCTACTCTCTGATTAATTTGTACATGTATATTATTTTTTGTTCCAAAATCAATTTCATAATTATAGCGTTTCAAGCCTTATCTACAGAACTGAAAGAAAAACTTTTTTTCATGTTTTTGTCACAAAGAACTACGATACTTTTTTGCAGATACTAATTTTTATTTGATTGGGCTGTAAATGTTGCTTTTAGTGATGTTTCAGCTATATTCCGAATGGGAAGTTATCGGTTGTGGGAACTACGCAATATCTATAAAGTACCACCGACCTGAGATAAACTCTAAACCAAATAACCCAGTCAGTTATTTTTGTCGATGAAACAACTAAGTGGCTAAAATTAACAAAGTCATAGCGTAAAATCTGATCGAAGGTCTTCAAGCAAATATGATCATGAACCGCAACTTCATTTAGATGAACTTGCACAGAGTATTTCAATGATATATAGTAGGAAATGTAAAGATAAGTTCATTATACTTTTTTCAACATGTTTCGTTTTCAATCATATTTAAAAGGACCGATCCCGTTTTCCCCTGATGCGTATTCAAATGAGCGCCATTTTAGTTGAACGTATTTGAAAATAAAAGGCAACCTCTAGATCTGGTAGGCTTCATTGACCTAGTATATCACTGCATAAATTGAAAATTCTATAGTCAAATTTTGAATGCATACCTTATGCTTTCAGTTATCTGTAAAGGTAGATATTATACCTCTAAACCACTCAGCCACCCCGACATTAGCGAGTGAATGCTTCTATTCAGTAATTATAGTTTATTTTTTTAAAATCGAGGTTAATCGAGTACAAGTATACTTTACATAAATTTGTCGAAAAGAAACGTTTAGTCGTGTATTTATATCGCTTTAAATATTCAGAAAATGATATTTAAATTAAACAGAAAAAATTCTTAATTGATTCTTTATGGTTGTGATTTTCGGGGCCTTTTACAGCTCATTAAAGGTACGGGCCTGGTTCATTGTTGAAGGCCTCAGTATAACCTGTAGAAGTGTATATTTGGCGAATGTTTGGCGGATGCCAGTCTCATGAACAAACAAACCATACCTGTATCTCCCAACATCATATTTTCGTCATGGCGCTAATCGTGACACAAATTTCTGAGCTTGCAGTTTTGTACCAAACCAAAGGGGCCGCGGTGTCCGAGTGGTCTAAGAAGTTGGTTAAACATCTGTCTGTACACTGTAAGCCTTACACCTCGTCGGTGTAGGTTCGAATCTCACTCGGGACATTCGCAAAATTGGCTGCGTGTGCTCGACTAGCACTGATATTTGAGAGATGTTGTCAGTTACTTGCCCCACCAGTAAAACTGTCCATCACGCTATGCCTAAATATTGTCCAAAAGTGACGTTAAGCCTCATTAAATCAGATCTAGTCGAATAGGAACCAAACCAAAAGCTTAAATTACGTTACACATTGGTTACATTCAAAGAAAGATAATTCACGCAGAATTGAACGGTTCGAAGTAAGATAACTTATTAACATACGAAGAACGACTGCTGATGTAAGTTCGTAAAGTGGTCTTCTTACTTTTGTAGAATGTTACAAGAATGAAGAATGACACACAGTCCTAATAATATACGTTGCGGCCTATTGCTGCCGCCCTATCGTACTTCATTCTCTACTTTTCGACGAACAATAATGAATGCCACGGGCTCGGTGCTGCGTTTCAACAAACAGGGAAAAATATACTTCACTGATTACCAATTTCTCTGAAATAGTCCATTATTTAATCTTTTAGGAAAATTTTCAACGATTACATGGATAACGACCCGGAAATGCTATGGACGATGGCCCCGAAACCGACGATGGATGATTCTATGTATTATTTAGACTTTCCATGGGATGAAAGTTCTGATGAACGGAAAAGATGGATAGAAAACTACCAATTCCAAACCAATGAATCTCAACCGGTAAGTATATGTACAACTAACCGGTTAGTTTATATGTACAAATAAAAATTTTACAAGACAAAATACATCGATGGTCTTTAGTGGATTACGGGATCATATTGGGGAAAATTTGTGTGGTTTTTTTCAACTAAAGAACAGCCCGATAATTTTATTTATTGAATAAATCACATTGTTCTTTTCCGTTTTCTACTCAAAGCCTCTGTTGTAAATAAATATTTTTACTTATATAAACTTTTATAGACCGTGTGTAGAACGTGTATATTAAAATTGTTATAAGAATGTTCTTCACCTTAATCAGGTTTTTGATGCTGCAGAAGTTCTTCGTCTTGGCAAAGATTTAATTGTACAACAAAGCATGACTGCGAACCGGAAGGGTATCGAATGGTTGCGACGTCACGTCAAGTCTCGTGGTTACAGAGTGCATGACATTCATTTCAGAGGCGATTATAATCCTATACATTTAGGTGAGAACACATGTCTGTATAGAATCGCAGTTAACTCTATCACATATCAGTGCTGATCAAACACACCCAGTTATTTTTGCGAATGTCCGAGAGTAGTATATTTTTGAGAGTTCTGCCACAAAAGATTATCTGCATGATTTTGTGCTTAAAAATGGAAAGAAATAAGGAAAAGAGTACACACCCTAGAAAGGGGTGAAAATACAAATATAGATAGAACATAAGAAAAGATGGAACAAATAAATACCATGGAATCAAAATCACTCTTTCCAAGCGACGCGGCATTGGAAGCAAGAGCCGAAGAGCGAAGGAAACAAGAAACGCTGAAATGGAAAGATTTACCGCTAAAGACGTGGTATCAGGTGAAAGAAATACGACAATTTGATGGTAGATAAGGAGTAGGTTTCCCGTCGTAGTAGAAACTTTGGAATTCTACAATTTCTGAGGATTTCTTCTCATCGATGATATCATCTTCTAGGGTCTTGCTTACTTGCGCTTCAATTTGGGATCGGTAAGTTCTCGCGATGCATACGGTGTTTTTATGCTTCTTACAATTCCTGCGGAGGCGTTTGTACAGCACGCTTCGCGAAAATTCCAATCAAATTCAGGATGGCTAGTGAACCCAAGGGAATGCATGCCATAGAACCTATTCTCGGCCACATTACTGAGTGAACCAGTGGTGCAAATGACGTTGGGCACGGTAAATACTCCCAGAGCGAAAGACGCCACTTTGTCCATTCGCTTGTAGATCTTTGATAGTCGGTTGTACTTGCGCTTTTCATACCCAAATTCTATTTCGATTGATTCAATCCTAGTTTTTCGATAAGATTGCGTACCAGAATCTATTTCCTCCATTTATT
>JAULBM010066929.1:0-10165 GCA_032357055.1 Geukensia granosissima | reverse complement strand
AAATATTGAATTACTGAATAAAACGTAAAAATAATTTTATAAGGTAATAATAGAATTTAAACTTCTACATGCAGGTCCCATTACGCCTTCAACAATGAACCAGAGTCAATATCATAACGGAAGCTGTAAAAAGCCCAGAAAAATATAGACCTTTTTTATTAGCCTCCTATAGTCTTACTAAATATCCTACAAAGAAGAAAATGGTTTTACGAACGAAGAAAGTTTTTATTTCTTTTACTACCAAAATATTTGTATATTTAATAGAAAAATATCTGGTCGATTCAATTATATATGCCACCTGATTTCATTTTTTTGTCTGACTTCAAACGTGACATCTCGGCTTCAAACGTGACATCCCATCAGCTTTACTTATTACATATAAATTTAAATACACTTGTCACCCTAAACAGATCAATGGGACACCTGCAGAATTATATAATAATACTGTATTCTTTAATTTACTGTAATAACCCGATTATATTCCGAATACATTATACTTTTACAAGTTTCCTAGCGAGTGAAAAGCGTCTTCAGATGCAAAACGATGATTGATCGCTGTTTAACGTCGGGTTTGCAATATATTGGTAATATTAACAGTCGCAGCAAAAGAGTGTGGAAAGAATATTCTACCTCAAATATTTTGAATATTTCAATATTGTTGCCGCTTACCTCAATAAAAGTATTGATGTGTTCAATCCATGCGCGCACACACACACACACACACACATGCACGAGCACTCGAAAGAAATCCAAGCCGATTTATATCCCTTTTTCTTGTATTTTCGATTCTTTAGTCTAAAGATAGAAATTTAACATGTACATAACCGAATTACTTTCACTTAATGTGTAAAATGGAACAAACGAGAGCGTGTAGTCGTCGCTTTGTCCGAGTCTGTCGGTCTTGATGTCATTCACTAAGTTTGCGGCCATCAGAAGACATAACATTTTTTTCAAAGATATTCATGCTAACTGAAAATAGTCGGATCCATCAATGTTTACAACAGAGCTTGGTATATATAACAAGACTTCCCAAAAAGAATAAGCAGGAAACACAACTAACAGTTCAAAAACTTTGGTGAAATTTTCGATGGACTATGATTTTTGGGTGTTTGTTCGTAAATTATTTGTTCCTTGTATTGACATGGTATAAAAATCCTTCAGCTGGATTCCTTTTCAATTTGTTTTGATATGAGTACTTTTACTCAATCTGATCATATCGGCCATTTCCGTTATAAAATCCGGTTAAGTGACGAATGACGGAAATATACGAGCGTGTTCCGATTGTACTTTTGCTATGTTTGTATCTCAGCGTTCCTATGGTTTGGTTCTAATGCTGCTGATGAGAGGTTATTCCTTGAAACATGGGGTGTCATGCGGATTCGTGATACGTATACACCACTGCATGCATCATATTTGAGTGCCAGAAGCTGATATCAGACGCCAAAAAAATGGTTACAACATATGCATAACCTATATAAGACAACAAACCAATATTCAAATAAATTCATGCAGTGGAATCCGAGATTTTTGTGACGAAATGTTTCTATATTTTTCCCTACCATGAAAATGGTCAAGTATTGTGAAACAAGAAGTTGATATTAAGCATCAATCAAAACCACTTACAATATATCCCCTATATATAGAGAGAATTATACTAATAAATCCTTACATTGGGAATCAAGATTTTCGTTACGAAATTTAATTTTGGACGATAGAAAAATTGCAAAGTCAGATGAAACCAGAACTTAATATCAGGCAACCTCAAAAATTACTTACAACATATATTTCATCTATATAAATTAATATTCCAGTTAAATCAATCCATGCAGTGGGGCCTGCGGCGAAAATTTTCTATATAATCCCTAACAAGGAAATTGCAAAGTCCTATGAAACAGGTAGTTGATACCAAGGCACCAAACAAAATCCTCATCTCTATCAAGCGACATTCCGGTTTTCAAATCAGTCAATGTATTAGAAACCAAGTTTTTGTGACGAAATTCTGGCCGACAGTTAAAAACGTCAACGGACGTCCTATGATACAGGAATTGGATATAAAACAGCCACCGAAAAATCTATATAAAGCTACATTCCAATTTTCAAATCAACCTCTGCAGTTTATTTTTCCGACAAAAAAATAAATCTTTCACGGAGGACGGAAGAACGAACAAGGTGATTCAATATACCACTCTCTCTTTGAGTTAGGGTATAATATGTATACTGCATAGCAAAATTCACAAAAGTTAGAAAACATGATAAACATGTATGAAAATACAAATCATAAATGTTTAACAGATATGGGGAACTTTGGTTTGATATATATGTACATTTCAAGGAGTAGAACACAACAAAACGCACAACGACTCAAATCCAAACAAAAAAATATTAGTCAAATACGACGGCAGAGACAGCTACTAAGTGCAATACGTATTTTCAGAGCTTAAGAATTTTAATAAATGTAGCAAATTTCTGTAACAAATGATTTACTTATATCAGTTTAATTACTTCTTCTGTAATTAAAGTGTGTAATGTCCTGTGATTCACTGCATGATTGTTAGTCTTGTGATATGTCCTATTATGGGGCAATGAGTAACAGTGTTTGCAGAATAATATATCAGTCTTTATTCTTTTTGATTTATTGATATTCTTCCGCATATAAAAAAAGCATAAGATCTATTTTTTTCGCTGAATGGCGCTAATGACCTTCTTGAATTTAATGTAAAAAGTAGACTTCTGTATTATTATTAAAGGTCTTGTTGCGACTTTCAAGATGAAGAACAATCTTAAATTTTTAATCAGCTGTACTGTGTTGTTTAGTTTCTTGTGTAGATTAATCTCAAACCACACACATATATCTTTTACCCCCGAGGTCAGCCAGGGTACAGAAACAGGCCGTTTGGTTTATTCGCCTATAGGAAGAATCCCTGATAAAGAGACGTCCGTTTGGCTCGAGCATGATGTATTAATACTTTTCTAACCCTTCGCAAAGAATGTGTCGAGGGAAAAATAGGAATCCTCATCCTAGAGTCAATAGTCCTTTAAATTGGAGCCAAGGCCGTGGAGATGTATAGATTAAGGAGACGTTAAAGACGCCCCCCCCCCTTTTTTTAAAAAAAAGAGCAAAGTTCTATGGATGTCAGTGGCCCCTTGTAACAGCTCATTTCAAATGGCCAGTTACAAGACTAATTTTTCAGGTCCTATCCAAACCGTAAATTTCCCAGTGTCAGAAAAAATACCCTCCTCAACCGTTTCCCTGCTTACAGCCTACACATTGATCGTGTTCTCGTCCTTAATATGAAATATTGTCCCCTGGACGTTAGGCAGCAGTCGATCAATCACTCAATCTTAACTATATGGGAACCATCTTTCTTTATTAATGAGGACATGGAAGGAAATTGAAATAAAAAGTCAAGATGTAATTTTTTGTAACAAAAGGGCAGGCGAAAATATGCGAAGAATATCCCAGGATTTAAGTAGTGTTGAATATTGATTAAAAAAATTGGCGCGAAAGCGCATCTAAAACAAAAACCGGATGGAAAATGTTAAAAGGGCAGGGTCTCGCGTTACTTCCATGCTCCCCTAAAAATATAAACAACAACAAAGAACTTCATCATCAATAAAAAGTGGATAAAGCTTGAAATGTGCTCTGTATTAAATCGTCGAACTAACTGTTTTTGACGACATCTCGTGTTGAGAGACTTGACTTATTTTCATAATGAGGTTGCTTTCAGTAACTGTACTAAGCATTCATTCCAGAGGTATCTTTTATTGCACGTATTCTTGTTTAGTACCTTAAGTTGATTCAGGGATTCTGTAGTAGGAATTTATTGTTTTGTAAACTCAAGATCAGCCGACTCACTCACAAACTGAATAAGTTCGAAGTGTGAAATGCTGAGTTTAAACATCATGAAATTCCATAAAAATAGCATTTATATCTTATTATTCCATTTGGTCGGTCAAATAATTGAAAACTGTGCTATACAATTCAATTCCAAAAGAAGAACTACTCCGAAATTGGCACATGGAAATCTATTGGGCTATTTGATATAATTGTCTTGTTTATTTTTTAGAAATGTAAACTTCAGAATTAAGAGTATCACTGACAAAAATATTTGATGGGCAAATCTACTCAAAAAGTAAAAGCCCTAATCGTCGCCTTTAATCCCGAAACGCCTTTCAAAGTCATTTTTAAACCAAAAGAATATTTATTCTCATACAAGAATAAAAACGCGCGATTAATATTCTTAAATTTTCAATGATTAAAGTAAAGATCATATAATTTGAAATTCAGCTACTTTAATTTAAAATCACCTGTCTCGCCTTTAATAAATTTTCACCTGCTACGGCACCTGCCTATAAATCGGGTATTTTTGTTAAACAATAATACATGTTCCGCCGAAAAACGTTTCGGAACAATAAAACTGCATATAATTTTAATTTCAAAAGGGTGCGTGAACAAACAAGAATTGACTTAAATTACTTTTGCTGTTTTTTTTTCAATATTTCTTCGTTCAACAAACTCCTGAAACGATTGTTCCCGCTTATAATCTAAGAATAAGAGGCGGATCGGAAGAGACACGTGTGTTATTTCGCCGCTAATGTTCCATTGTTAAGCGGTTAAAATTAACAAATTTAATTGCCTTGGATATTTTTGTTTGGCCACACGACTTCATTATTGTTAGTATCAGCCATGAAACAGGTGCTAAAAAGATCAAAAGTCGTTTAAATCATTCTGTCCATTTTTTCTTGATGTAAGCATAATATGAAATTTCACACTGCCTGCGTACAATATATATTTCATATCTGATAAAGAAAATTGAACATTATTACTTGATCATTTAATTTGTGTTTTATTTGTGTTTTATAAAACTGTTACGAACATAAAAAAGCGACAAAATTTGAATAATATCATAAGAAAATTATGATTTTTCATATTAAAAAATGATCTGCCATTGTCATTTTTGCATAATAGATACTTTCAATAAGTACATTTGTACAATATTTATACAGTTGTATATGATATTCTATATAAAAGTAGGATTCTATGCATTAAAAAAATTGTTGACCTTTTTAACTAATGAAAACATTATTATTTGGAATTCAGTGATAAGCGAAACTGTGAAATCTACATGGTTAATTTACATTGTATTTGCAGTACGAATTTAAGTAAGCGGTTCCTCTCTAGTTGGCTAAAAAATTGCATTCTTCATGAAAATGATGGTCCGACAAGTTTTTTGTGTCTTGCTACGTTCTGTGAAGATATACACGTGTAATTTTAGACCAATCTGCCCCTTTGGAAGAAATGGGATTATTTCTAAGGAGACCGCATCATATCCTTAAGAAGCTTGGTTCTATCTAGGCAAAAGTAAACTTTTTCAAATTGACAGAGATATGGCTGGATGGAGATCGCTTCACATCTAAGCAAGCTGTTGCAGAAAATACAAAATCTCCTTAAAATCATTCCAATGGAAAACCAAGTAATATGACAAGACAGCACCGATATATAAATGTCTTAATTACAACAATGAAAAAAAAAATTAAATTTCCAAGCGCATGCAATAGACGTAATATTCTAGTTTCTTGCATTAAAATGTCGGATTTTGTTTTAACATTATTAAACAAAGTTTATAAAGATCAAATATTTTAATTCAAATCATAAATAAATAAAAACAAGACAGAAAACAATAGCACTACTGAACAATTATAATTGGATTAACCGGGACTGTTTCATTATAACCGAGTTTCATCTTATCAGTGTTGCATAACAGAACAACATCCATCTTCATGTTTTAAAAGCAGTGACATCCGTGAAAAAGTCTTGCTACAAGACTTGCAGCTATACTTTTTAATGTCTGAATGAGTTTGTAAATGCGCGCGCAAATTGGACCGATCTGCAAATGCACGTCCGCAATGTTCACACCTGAACGGTTTCTCTCCTGTATGCGTACGTATATGACCTTGAAGCAACCAAGGTCGTGAGAATGCCTTGCCACACAGTTTGCACTTGCATGGTAAAGTGTGTGTTCTAATGTGCATTTTCAGTGCTCCCAATGAAACATATGTCTTTTCACAATATTTGCAGCAAAATTCTTTCTTTACCTGACTAGAACAGTGGAACTGCTTGTGTTTTGACAAACCGCTAAATGTAGAATAACTTTTATTGCACCCATCACACTGGTACCTTGTTGGTTCTCCTTCCCTGTTTCGTCTTTTGAACGACAGGTCAATTTCTGTATTTGAATTTTCTTCCGGTGTTGAGTACTTGGTAACAACCGCATCGAATGCTGAGTTGACTAGTTTTTCTGAAACGTTAGCGTCCATTCTGCTATTTTCCATGTTTATAAGTTTTTCTCTCACGGTATGCATATGATAATGTCCATTTGGAATAAACGTAGTTTGTGGTAGTACGCCTCTTATGAGAGGATTGAAAACTGAAGTGGAATCTGAGAAAGCCTTGAACGGCAGCACATTGTCCATATTTGGAAAAGGAATTCCGGGTGGGAATCCAGGAAATCTCATTCCAAGTGGTAAATATGGTGAGAATTGAGGATGAAACCCAGGAAATATTGCATTTTGCCAAGGAAATACTTCGTGCAATTTTGGAGGTTGGGTAGGACTGACATTTGGACTCTTTTGGTAAACCTTGTCAACCGGAGCTGCTACTTCTGAATGTCGTTGAAAAATATGGTCTGACATTATCTCCACATCACAGTGTCGTCTGCTCAAGTTTATAGGAGATGGCTTCACGGTTTTACGTTCTGTAATAAGACAACAGATCAAAAATATATTAAATAGGTGATAATGGTATTGCTAGATTATGAAACAATATTAAAGTTTAATCATATTAATGAAGCAAATTTGATTATGTACAAATCGCACTGTAAATACTTTAAAAATAACTGTGACAAAATTAATCTTTTATATTGTAAAACAGGGATGCATATACATTAAAATAGCAAAAAGTAGTCAGATTCTAAAATATTGTTTTAAGACTACTATAGTAACTAGACCTACATAGTAAAAACAAGGTCAAACAAGACCATGCAGTTTTGTAATTCTTATAACAAACCTTATTCTGATACTTTATACAATGGTGTTGCTCAGCTGATAAAGTCCGTTCACAACAGTATTTGAAAAGAGACATGTTCGTTATTTCGTTTTGTGCATATAAATACGTCCCTGATACTCCTCTTTGAGCTCTTTTTAAAAGAATATAGTTGAAACTTTGCCGAAGGTAAACTTTTTCAGTTGCACTATATATTACCACATAAAACATTTGGAAATGCAATAAAGCCAATTATGTTTGAACAACCTGTTTCACTGACTTTTAACGGTATTTTGTTTTATTACATTTTATTATGGAATGTTTTCGGTTTAAGACTAAAACGTTTTGTTTAATTCTTCGTCATTTGCCAATAATTGTTAATATTCCGTTTCAATTCATTCTTAGCTTTAGAAATAAGCTATAATTTATACTGCGATCGTTGTTTTAAGATGAAATCTATTAAATCGCTGCTGTTTTATTTTCGCTACACCTGTCGCTTTGGAAGTAAAATAATTTTTCTTCAATTAATATTAGCTAAAAGAGGTATTTTGCTGGTAACATTTTGTTTTACAGGCGTTTAGTCGACGAAACAGGTAGTTGAACAGTTAAATACTTAAAAAATCACATTTGAGTTCACCATATATAGGAGTTTGTTTTCAATATTACGTGAACATGCTTTGTCAGAATACAAGGGTGGATTTTTCTGTTTAGTTGCAGCTGCTGTTGTTCCGTTATTATTCAAGCAATGCAAATCGTATAAAAATGGGTAGTAAAGGTCAGCTTTTATAAATCTGCAATATTTTACTTCAAACTTAGTCTGGTTTAATCTTGTCAAAACTTTGATGATGGTTAGCAACCATCAATTCTATAAAAAAATTATATGCTACATGTAATATTTAAAAAATACAATAAAAGACTAAAATTGTTATTTATTAACATTCGTCGCCATTTTTAAACATATTCACATATTCAAAAATAATGCAGTTCCTATTTTTTTGACACTTTCTATAAACTATTTACTGTTGGTTTAAATAGCTTTCACGAATTACTAACAGAATAATTTAATAATTTAGTTTAGATTTAGTTTCTGATGTACGAAAGTTGTTTAATCGAATTTGAGTGAGAAAATATATATAAAAATGAATCATATATGGAAAACTAATGAGGTCGCTACTTACCATCTTTTTTCAATTGGTTACAATTAACATCAAGCTCAAATTTCGACTCTGCTAAAATTTTATTTCTTTCTGCATCTTTCTCCAGTTGCGATGGTAAATCTTTAAAATCAACAACTTCTCTCTTTAAACAGTCTGTTTCCATTTTAAAATATTGTGGGAAGCTTACTTCTACTTCGTTTAAATTTTGTTTTGAAGCTTCTTCTAGTGAATCTCTCTTTTTCACTAAAAATGACCGTGGCATGGTCCGTTATAATTGTTTATAGCAATTGTTACAAACTTGACAAACTGTCCCATCAAAAATTTAACCTTATTCGTTTTTCACAGTTTCTAAAACAGTTTTTAACACTTGTCCAAATTGCGGTTATAATTGGCAACGTAAGAGACGAACAAGTTAATTTACAAGTTATAGTTCAGTTTTGAAGTATCAGTAGTTAAATAAATTCTTTAAATGTATAGAAAATCACGGCGTGAAATAAATCTGTTTAATTTGACAACCAATCGCTGCGTAGATCAGATTATTTAGTCATTGCCTGCAGCCAACTGCTAACAACCTTTTGACATAAGTCCCGCCCCTATTCACAGGATCTTCCTATACAAATATGGAGATAATGATAGCAACAGGTGTTAACAATTTAAAAGAAAATATTTATGTTTCTCTATTAGGAAATCATGCGAAGTCTTTATCGATTAACATTATATTTACCTTTGAACTGGAAATTTTGTCTTTTATAGCATAAAAAAATGATTTAAAATATAAAGCAGTGATCGTTTTATATTTCAATAATTAATAAGTCAAGATCATTAGAATATAATTAAAATGTATTTAACCTTGCATTATTTAAAAGAAAAATATTTCTAATTCCATTTAAAATATTACTAACTAGATAAAGCAAAATAAGGGGGAGGGGATTCAAATGGGATATTGTGCATCAAAGATAAGAACAGGGTTCTTGGCCGAGCCATTGTGTATATTTGAATGGTTAAATGAGGTACGGTGTATGGGCCACTTTCCCATGTATTTGTGTCACTTGTATTACTAAATTCATAATTTTAAGATACTTTAAAAATTATAAATATTTAAAATGGTTGTCTCGGATCTAAATTGAAATATAAACAAAACGAATTTTTGTGCTTAAAGCCTTGGAACTGGAAAAAAATATTGCGTGAAACTTGCTGTGACGAAGAGCAGTTTTAGCTTTTTCTCTCATTTTCTAAAATTTTTGATGAAGGACACTTAGAAACAAAAAGGTTCAGCGCTTAAACGATTGAGAAACGATGGAGATAACATGTGAAAACCATCCATAGAAATCTTATTTTGGTTGTGAGTGTCCTTCATGTCATATTTTAAAATTAAATATTGACAATTTGGCAAATTGTGTGAAAATAGTCTTTAAAGCAAAGTTCAGTAAGAAATAATTTCTTTTATTGGTCGGGTTCAGCAAAATTAACGAAAAATTAAAAAAGTATTCATAATAGACTAACCATTCACAGAAGTTCGTTTCATGTTGACAACTTTAAAAAATCGCCATACTAGTGAGCTAAATACTTGGGAAAGTGGCGATTCCACTTTGTATCATTGAAAATATGCAAAACTTGAATAAGGTGCAATAAAGATTCAAAGTACTAATTAATATTTAATTGTTGCTTGTTCTTGGAAGTTAAATTGTTCATTTTTTGTTTCTCTATTGTTTTTGAAAAATATTAACAATCTTTGAAAGATTATAAGCCTTTTTTGGTTAATCAATAAAAATAAGACAAATTAAATACAAGACACACATGCACAACAAGCACAATGAGGAATGCGCGGGCCTGTAATCGAAACTGTCTTACGACTAAGATATGTCTTTATCTGTTTAATAAGATATAAATCTTATTTTTAAGACAGATTCGATAAACAGTCCTATGCTTCGGCCACTCCACATGTTTGCTTGATGTACACGTTTTT
>JAULBM010066918.1:0-10165 GCA_032357055.1 Geukensia granosissima | reverse complement strand
ATATGAGTTCATCTTAGTTACGACAGATAGATTGTGAATTTTACGTAGAATGCAAGCCAATCAAATAAGGTGTTACAAAAATATTGCATTAGAATCCACCTTTGCTGAAGGTCTGGTTGCAGTGAAGACTGACAAACTTTTCATTTTTATATATATCTCCTACCATAAGTAGCATTAGACCCAAAACATAGGAAAGCCAAAATCCAAACATTGTAAAATGGAGTCGTTATATCCAAACTAGAATATGCCTTGTCTATAGATTGAACCCGGTTGTCTTCTCATATAAAAATTAGGGAAGATATTGCCTGATTAAAAAATCTTCCTCAAAACATAAGTCTGATTTTATTGAATAAATTCAATTAATAAACAATAATACATTATTTTGTCTACTAAAGATACAACAAAGGTTAATTTAAATAAAATTGCAAATCGCAAATGTACATAATTCTCTGAAGAACTCTTTCCCTATTTCTTGATTTTGGTAATCAATTAACACCGACATTTTTCAATGTTAAACCTGTATTACTGTTTGCCCGGGGGTACAATTGATACTAAAACGCACATTAAACCTTCGCAGTCAACATAATATCTTTTTTTTTTCATTTCCCAGGTTCATTCCAAAATTATGAATACACTGTTCAATTCTGTATACAAAATATCAACGATTGCCAGCCAAACATCTATACAAACTTTTCTGGTATTTAAATGATATCCTGGGATCAACAGTATTTAGCGAGTTTAAGCATGTTAAAATGGGTTTTTAATTTACAAGCAGTTATATGGTGAGTTGAGATTCCAAGGTTTCTTTTGCAAGGCCGCTGCACAGCTACACCAATAGAAATGGGATGCAAAATTAGTTATAATGGTAAAACGTATTGAAAAAATAAGAATAAAACTATGCAAATGTCTTGCACGGCTATACAGACAATTTACATCAAATTAAACGTTATTCAATATTTGGTTTTGCTTAAAAACAAATTTGAGTTGTTAAAAAATTGCAGTTGCCTGTTTTTATTGGAGATGTCGTTTAAGAGAACAATGTTTTAACTTCTTAAACCTTTACAAAATACTGAAAGTTTAAATCTTGTTCATTTAGTCCGTGTCTTCAGTCGTGTTTTAGATTTGATTGAACGTTATAATTTTATAATCAGCAAACTATTAGTTTAGGATTTCGTTACCAAAAACTAGTTAAATCATTCACTATAAAAAAAGATAAAGATTGGATTAGACCAGATACTGAAATAAACTTATCAAGGTTATCTTTACAGCACTTTTTTAAGGACTTTGATTTTGAACAATGACGCTTTGTTAATTATTTGCAACAAAACTTATTTATTTCATATTTTGTTACACTCCATGTTATCGATACTTTGTATTTTGCAATTTTGACAATACCTTGTTTTTTTGCTATAATTGATACTTTTACACTTAATCTAGCGGGAGAGTTTTTTTTATAGATATCTTAGCTTCAGATAACCAGGTATTTTATCAACGGTGTTTGTGTTTTTTTTTTCATGTTTTATTTGAAAACGTTAAATCTAAAAAATTGGTTTTTGCGGTTTTTTTTGTCGTTTTGTCCCACCACTGGCACATGTCAGATAAGGGTTGAGCGGTCAAATACCTTCAATCCTTCACCTGCTTTATGCGCCTGTCCCCAGGTGGAAACGTGTTATCCAGTCTGTTGGGATAGAAACGTGTTATCCAGTGTATGTCATTGATTTTTATGTTAAGTTTTACTTGTTCCAAAATTTATAATTATTTAACAGATTATTGTTACATTTAAATATCATCACATTTTCTGGTCACTTTACAGCTAGGGTGAGGACATTTCTCCATTATTAAAGGCAGAAATGAAATTTTTAAAAGTTTTGTGATTTATATGATTAAACTGCCAAAAATGTTTATTTCAGATCTTTTATTTTTTTCATTACATAATATAAGCTTTTTGTGTTATATGATTTCTGTGAAAAGATCAAAGGATGTTTTTAGGCCAAATGACCATAACGGTTGGTCAAATAATATTCGACCTAACATATCAAATGTAGATTTGTAACAAAACAAACATTTTCTCTATTACATTTCATTAGCTTTCTTTTTTTAAATGAAAATGAAACCAGTGTTTTAGGGCCCAAGGTGAATATTGGTTAGTTTAATTATTTGGGGCAAACTATTACAATTTGAACTCTTTCAGACCCACTTCTTCTACATTTTATGTTATGAACTATTTATTAAGATTATTTAGACAACACCCTAAAGCTGTTCTTGGGGCCCTAGGTCCCTAACGGTTGGTCCAATTCATTAGAGCAAATACAACAAATTAATATCCCTACCGGAGACCCTTTTCTATGTATTGCATTTTATCAGCCATGATGATATTAATGATCCAGACCTTTTACCTTTTATTTTCATTTTCACGTTACGTCACATGGTCCGATCATTAAAGCTGACGTTTCTGACCATTTTCCGGTATAACTTGATTGCCTATATAGAGCATTGTCTAAGTTAAAATGCTCAGAAAGGGTTTTAATATAAGAATACTAAACTTCATTACGGAAGATTATTTTTTCCTGGCCTAAATTTTAAAAGGACCATTATTGACGATTAATGATATTTTACTTCAAATTAATATGTAGGGAACTGAATTGACCAGAGCATTAAAAACGGTGGAAGAAAAATAAAGCAGAAGAAAGACATAAAGGGTTTAATGTTCCAAATATACCATAGACGATATATGTACATCATAAAGAAACTTCTAGGCAAGTTTTAGGAATATATATGATGATTTGACAAAGTCATTTCAATTTCATTGTCTTTCCTGTTAAATATTTTTTCAAATGTTACTCTTGATAATATTTACATCAAAAAGAAGCATCTAAGTAAATCTCATAAAAATCCATATAAATTTGACCAAAAAATTAAGCTTAAAAGTCATTTCAGTCTGATGTTTTACCTTTGGTGAGGACGACGACGAAGACGACGGAATCGTGAAGGAACGAAGAAAAGCTTACCTATTTGATTTGATTCTATGTTTTATTTCTGGGGTATCTTTTGATAAATCTAATCGACAATCTCGGTCACACCAAGCTCTTGTTGTGTTACACGACAAATAATCACACCATGGTATTATTTCTATAGCATGCTCCATTCTGAAAGAAGAAAATAAGATGTTTGTTCAAAGGAGAAAACATTAACGAATATTGTTTATTGTGGTACCAGTTAAAGCTCAGGGGCTTTCACTTGTATTGGCTATCGCTGTCGATTTTGCTGACATTATTCCCTTTTATACGCTTTTCTAATCTTGTTTTTTTAAATGTCTGGTTTGTGCCTACATGAAGGTTTTATATCTTTTAGTTTAAACTTTCCCGACCCTAGCAGATCATCCTGAATGGCTGTCATGCCGTCATAAATAGTTTCATGGGAAAACAGGAAAATTTGAAAGTAGACTCCTGACAAGAATGCCTAAAGTGCCTAAAGTGTCTTCCTAACTTTCCTAAATTATTTGTTTCCTGAAATTTCTTCAAGCATATTTCTTCATTTAAACAGTAAAATATTTACAAAATGATACAAAAGATATAACAAATGTATAATTTATTGATAAGGAAAGGTCATAGTCCTATCCTGTGTATTTTTCTGACCAAAGTACTTGCCTCCATAGATCAATTTCTTTAAAAATATAATAAAGAAGCAGACATCCGTTACTGTAATATAATTTATTCCAAAATACCAATATCAAATTGATGCACTGTTGGAGTGTGTGAAGTCCAGTGTAGAATACCCATTTGAGTGATTAGAAGTGCATAGTATAATGAGACAAGACAAAATGGAAACAAACTAAAAGATTAAACAAAAAAAAAAGGAACAAAGGCTTAGAATCCACTAACTCCTTTACAGAACAGGAGTGGGATCAGGTGCTCTAGAAGGAAGCTTATCCTGTTTTGCGCGCAATACTCGTCATGGAATCCTTATCCGGGCCAGATGAGGTCAACTTATTTTTGTATATCCGGTAACAGGTCCATAACAAGTTGAGATACACTGATACCATATGGATCTACCAATTCATGATGGCAACCATAAAAAATCTCGTTTCGAACATATTACTCTGTTAACCTTCCGTACAACAAATAGACTATTATAATTGTGGACTCTTTACACAACTGTTGATCTTACCAACAAGTTTTTGTATTTAATAAAACAATTGTAATTAAAACTTTGCTTTTTTGTTTTTAATAATGTTATCAAAGTACGCTCCAAAAATATTTATTTTATAAAAATGTGAGAAATATGACGTAGTAAAGGTGCTAAATTATTCAAATGTGTAAACTGTCACAGTTTTTGTCTTAAAGGTTAAATAAGGAGATAATTCAATTCATTTCAGAAAACGTCTAATGCAGATTGTATTGAAATGATTTAATTTTGGGTCTTTGAAATACCATGTCTTCTTTGTTCAATGACATTTGGTGAATAAGCATTTTTCCGTAAATTTCATTAACAATTCTTGTCTTTACTTTTTGGTTGTTTTCAGAAAATTTATCGTTGCAAAGGCACAAGCGTTTATACAAAAAAGAAAAAGTAATGTTTCTCTAAAGCATTTATGCATCCTAAATCCCCGAAGTTATAAGTATAATATCGTTTTTGATTTTCGGTAGGGAAAAAATGAAAACGTTGATAACATAAAAAAACATAGGTGGCTCTTAACTTTTGACCAAGTGTATATGTTCTTTGAAACCGAGTTTTTTTGTATCGTCCTAATTCCACCTCTATATTGTGGTCACTAAAACAAAATTTTGTTAGTAACTGAAGACTATGGAAATTTTTAAAATAAATGATTTTTCATCTAGTTTGATATTGTTTTCAAGACTAACTAATAGATTTAATTTTGAGCTATGGCTCAAATTAAACAATTTTTTTATTATTATGTTTAAGTTATTTTCCATGGCAGAATATATTTTTACAATTATAAATATTAAAAGGTTTATCTCGATTGTGGGCATTTATTAATATCACTCCAAAATGCTAGGTTAATTAATGCTATTTTGAGAAGTCCTGTTTGCAAATATTGTTTACAGCTAAAACAATGAAAGTTATTATTTTTGCGGTTATCAATCAGTCGCATAATTATAAAAACATCTCAATTTTGTCTAGATTCCGCTTCGAAAGTATTCTTGTTACAGGAGTATCATGTGTGTATATACTCCTCTAGTAGACATTTAATAAAGGTAAAAGCTTCCTTTTCCTTATAGTTTAATGACTAGCACATGTAGTTATAAAGCTTATGTATTTGTTAAATCTCACAATAAGGATTATTGTTAAAATCCACAAAACTTCTCGAAAGATGAAATCAAGTTATAAAAGCTCTATTCACCTTCATGTTACACATCTAACTGCATATAGTATCTCATTTTATTATTCGCGAATTACCATTCGGACCTTGTAAATGTTTAGTTATTGCATTTAATCATACACTTTAATAACAAATCCAAGGTATTAAATAGTGTGATTCATTATATTATTAACTTCGAGGTTTTATAACCCATAGTTACATCTAATCATTCAACCAGCAGTCAAATTTAATTCGGATTTTAATTTCTAAAATCCTTTAGAAAAATGAGACATATATTTTAACTTGTCGACCAAGCCCTATATGTCTCAGATAATGACATTTGGTAATATTAAAATGCTATTGGTTTGCTTTTTATATTTTCTTCAAACCTCAGATAAAGTCCCAGTAAAAAAAAATTGTATTTTTAAATGTAGTTGTATGATGAAAAATACAATATGATAATGATATTTGTTTGTTTGAGGAAATGATATTCTGGTTTAAACCACTGTTTAAACCGTGGATTTACAAGTGAATTTGGAAACATCCGACACTTTTCATATTACTTACAGATATTATTCTTTTTTACATTCCAACTTTAATATTTAAAAGCTGTGTTACTTTTAAGCAAGTACATAATCAACTGTTTAACAAAATTTGGCAAAAATGTTAAATCTTGTTGCATTAGGTAGTAATAATTTTAATAAGCTGCCGGAGTGAAAACCGAGCATAGAAAAAGGATAAAATTTGTCAGTTTCTTTAAATATTTCGAAGCGTAGATGTATTCTCAAGCAGATGATAAAAATTTTAAGTTTATATATACATGAATATGAATAAACTTAGAGTTTAAATATTATAATTTAAGCCACAGGTTTAACGGAGGGTTTCATAAAACAATTGATGAACTATGTATTACTGTGGAAGTTGGAATTCAAACTTTGGTTATATATGCTATTTAACCAAAATATAAAATTACCAATGTTAAATAAATATGGAAAATTTAGATGTGCTATATGTACATTTCAAGGAGTAACCTCTCATCAGTAACATTAGAACCGAAACATAGGAAGTCAAACTAAGATTCAAATATAGCAAAAGAAGCACTCAAATCCAGACAAATCGAAACGGGAAGCCAAAGCCAATCGTACGGCAGTGACAACTACTAAATGCCTTACTTTTCGAGGCCTTTCCGTATTTTCAGTGTTTTAGAATTTAAGCAAATGCAGCAAATTTTTGTCAAACATTGTTTGATAAATTTCATGTAAGACAAGTCTGACAACTGGGCTGTTGAATACTCTCGGGGACCAATGTTCCACCAGCAGAGGTATCGACCCAGTTTTTTAACTTCCCATCAAAAGTTTGTTTTTTACTATTTAATTGTGACAATTATAAACATCTAGTTAAATGTAAACATCAGGATAAAATTCTGGAAATGGCATGGATTTTGTCAATCATTTAGCTGAAATCTAGCAAAACAATATCCCCGATAAGCAAATAATTTCTAATACATATACTGCAGGTATCATTAGTGTAATGTTAAAGCGAGTACTAAATGCAGGTGACAATGAACTGAACATGTATTGGTTACTTAAGTTACAAAAGAAAATATCGCCTTATCTTAGCATCCAGTAAGTGTTCTCCAACTAAAATGTCTGTCCTTTAGACTAGAGTCCTTGCCACCATACAAAAACTTATAATTATTACTGGATGTATCACTAACCCCTTAAAGTGCACTAGAGCCTTTAAGACAAATTGACAGAAATGAACTAGGCTTTCACTTGGTAGGTAACTCATAAAGTTTAAATATCAAAAGTGTGCTAACGTTCAGCCAAAAAATGCCCAAAACTGTGGTCAAAATTTTAAAGCTCATGGTCCATTACTTGGGCGAAAATCAGCGGAGTGGACCAAAGCATAAACTTGATCTGTAATTCACCAAGGTTGACTCACATACCAAAAATCAGCTCAATATCTGCCAGCGGTTAGAAAAAAGTATGGGAAACTTAAATTCAGTAAAATTTTCGAACATAAAAAAAATTAGCGGAGCGGAACGTAACTCGAACTTGATCTGTAACTTACCATGGTAGACTCACATACAAAAAATCAGCTCAATATTTGCAAACGCGTAGAAAAAAGTGCTGAAAACCTCAGTTAAATTATCGAGGTTCAAGGGCAATAATTTTAACAAAAATTAGAGGAGAGGAACGAAACTCGAACTTGATCTGTAACTCATCATGGTAGACTCACAAACAAAAAATCAGCCCAACATCTGCAAGCGTTTAGAAAAAAATGTGTGGAAAACTGGTTATTTTTCGAGGACTGACAGACAGACAGATGGACCGCTAAAGCCGGTAGGGGACTAAAAAACTGGCAAGAACATGACCAAAAGTAGAGACACTGGAAAACAGTCGGTAGAACACGATAAAAATCTTAAGATTTGACAAAACGAAACCCATAAAATCCAGGGATGAGCCCAGGTTCATAAGAAGTTGAGCAACTCTTAATAGAAAGCAGTTTAAAATTGATTTGATATTGCATTATTTTATAGTAAGTAACATTTATATGCTGTTAGTGAATTTCTATAAATATTACATTTAAAAAGGTTTAAAATAGATGTAGCATTAAAATTTCCCCTAAATCTTGAAAATGCCACCAAACAGTTGTCTAGATTTTTATTGATGTTAGCTTTTTGTCTCGAAATAAAAGTCGTTTTCAATATTAAGCAAGTTCGATGGACAGATATCAGCGAGACAAAAATGACTATCTATACACTAAATTAACAATCCATTGATCATCTGGAGGAAAAAACACAGCTTTCAATAACGACAGTTTCCAGTGGGTAAGCCTTTTTGTCATATGACTAAATCAAATAATACAGTCAGTGGCAGCTCCAATTGAACAAATATGCACGTAAATGAAACGCTTTTCAAGTCCATAAAGTTACTAGCTTACTATCAGAGAATAAATAGACGTACTTCTTAGAAAAGATTTACGTCATTATAAATATTTTAAGATTCTTGAGATTCTTACGAGATTTAAGGTTTTAAAATACGAACCGTTCTGTTGACGTATTTAGAAAAAATGTCAAATGAATAGGAATGGGGAAAGATAACAATTAAAACATTAGACTTGTAGGTTATATGGGATGTTAAATGCATTTCTTAAAATAGTCCAGAGGTATTGATGTTTTTAAATCTAAATAATTTGTATATTTATCATTTGTACAAGATAAGAACATGAGGACTTTTTTAATTTCTTTTTAAGTGTTCCTATCAAATCCCCCACTTATACAATACTTTGTATGGAGTTAATGTCACAAAATCTATGTTATATTCCACAAAAACTATTCTATAGTCTTCTGCAAGGATTTCAACTAAGTCGGAATCCAATTACTTCTAACGAGCTTTAAATCTCCCCGGAAAACGCCGAATACGTACTTTATTCGCGTTTGAAAAGTACAGAGATCAATCAAAAACGTTAAAAGTAATTATATTCCAGGAAGATGATTTGTTTTTGTATCAAGTTTACTTATTCTACCGCTATCTAAAACAACACGTACTTTGTCCTACTCCTGTCGATGTGTATGCTTCTTTACAAATATCAAATATATAGCCTATATCAAAGCCCGACTATATCAGAGTCCGACTTTATCTTGGCGTAAGGTATAAGCGGTTTTCACTTGATTTATGTTTTTATGGACATTAAAAAGATTTCGAAGGCACTAAATGGCAGATAAAAATAGTTTTTAAGAGCACAAAGAATAGGGCCAACACCCCACACAGAAAACTAATGCTTGAGGAACTAACAAACTTTTAAAAAGAGGGCGAGCACAGGTCAGATTGTCTGGAGAGTAAGCAGCTCTCTGCTCTTCTTCTCGTTGTGAAAGCGAGTGGTTAATCTCTGTCGTTGGTATTCGCCACCGGTAAATGTTTTCATTTGTCAACTGGAAATTTCCAAGCTGTCAATCAAATCACGATGAAGACCGAACAAAATCCGAAGTGATGACTTTAATTTTGCTACTAGAAATCCTCGGTTGAGAAGCATTTCTGTCACCAGCAACATTCTATAATAACAGCCTGGAAGGGAGCAGAAGAACCTGAGAACATTAAGATATATACTCGATGTACAGGCGCAACTGGAACAGTGGTATAAATGAACAGAAGATTAAGAATAGAAAAGTCAATGTCATCCCTCTTGTCATGAAGCTTTGTTTTAAACTCTCTTTTGTAAATTCTCTTTTGCAGTCAATTTGTAGACGAGCGTCAAGGTGTAAGGCAGACCTTTCAGTTTCTGTACTATAATTGATTTTAGTCCGGCGTGGTAGATTTGATAGACTTAATTGAAATAACGTTATATATACAGCGAAAACCAATCATAACCTGGCTGGTACCTTTGTGCAGTGTGCTCCACGCGCATAAAAGAATGGTTTGGGGGGAATAGAAAGTGCAACAAGAAAAGGTTATTCTTTTAGAACGATGGACAAAAAGAAAATTAAAGAGAAATTTTTAAAATTTAGAATAAAAGTTCGCAATGGTATGTCAGAACGTTATACAACTGTATGACGAAACTAGAATTCATAAAATATCAGTTATATTCAACAAACTGAGTTTTTGCTCAACAAAGGATTTCGATCAGGCTAATATTAATAACTTCTAAACAGCGATCCTGACCATTGTGGCAACAAGTAGTAACCCAACTGACATATCAACATACAATCAGCTAATTACAATTAGTTCTGAAGTAATTCCAAAATAATAAGTTAACTTCAGAATAGAAAAAGGTGGGATATGGTGTAAATATTCATGACACAAAAATCTCATATGTACAAGTTAATTCCAAGCAAAGGAACAG
>JAULBM010066907.1:0-10165 GCA_032357055.1 Geukensia granosissima | reverse complement strand
ATGCTACATGCAAAAGTGTACCATGAGTACATCCCACTATTATGCAGTATTTTATTTACATTAAAAGCTTCTTTTACCAGTGGGTTAATGTCATTTAAGTTAATTCTAGTAAAATACATTAAAACTTGTGTTTTTATAAATGAAGTTAAAGGTAATCTACCCAGCTCAGATTTTGCTGCAATGTTGCATGCAGTCTTTTTGATTCCCAGGACTGACTTACAAAATTTGTGGTGTATTTTTTCAAAAATTAATTTATCTTCAAGGGCTAAAATATCAAAGGAGGAACCATTTCTGTTGGATCTATTTAAAGATCTAAAAATTGACAAGTATTCATCCATAAACCAGATCTCACAATTATATAAAAGAACTGGTCTTATAAGGGTATCAAACAATTTACAAGACAAGTCAATGGGTATTGAATGAAAATCAGTAAACCTACTTTTGAGAGTAAAGAGCACTTTCATTGCTTTCTTAGAAAGTTATGAGTTCGAGCATTTTTTATCTTTGCATATCGATTACTTTTAGAAAAAAGGTTATGATGTTTATATCAATGAGTTGGAGCATTTGTTTATCTTTGCATTATTGCCTTCGGGTGGGTTGTGCAAACAAGTGAACTCTTTGCAGAAATTTGATGTGGATTTCAATGTTAAAACCCTACCCACAGTTTTTTCTTCATGTTGATATTTCAACAGATTAGCAATAGTATTCCTGAAGATTTTGAAATATGAGCTATTTGTTACAGTTCTTATCTATTTGTTAGTTTTTTTTTTAAATTTATTTATGGAATTGATTTTTCTAGTTATGTTTGTCAGACCTCCTTTTACAGATATTAAAAAACTATAATTACGAACTTGTTCTATATTTGTAATAGAATAGCTGTCTTTACAAACAACAAAACAATAGAATATATACACCCAAATTTATCTATATGGATTAAGTCTGGCCATCAGTGCTCTTACACTTTGACATTTATGAAAATTTAATCTTCATGTATATATATGTAGTTTAATTTTCATGGCAACATACTACCGACTAGCTTAAATCATCATCATATATTTTCTAAATAGACAAAACCAGAATTTTTCTTGATTTCCAACCCCCGCAACTTTTTCCATTTTCCTTTTTTCAAATATTTTTAATAATGTTACTATTTGGACTACAGATTATCTCAAATGGTTGCTTAATATTCTCAAGTCAACTACTTTTCTCATACAACAACCAACAATAACATCATTAAGGTTGACGATGTCGTCAACTTATCATAAGAAAGAACACAGTCGCTAACAAAGCTAGACAACCTGAATTGGTTCAGGTATACAGCCTTGATTGTTGTTGTTTTAACTGACGTCCCTTGTTCAGTAGCCAGCACACGCTAGACTAAATCAATAATTTGAGCTCTAAATTTTCAGCTTTTATCACTGTACACTTGTAGTTAATTCTTGATTGACCGTAACTCGCTGTGACGTCATTATTTACGATTGAAATTAGCAAAAGGCAGGATAGGGAGTAAATATTCATGACACAAAAATCTCATATGTACAAGAAAATTCCAAACAAAGAAACAGCGCTTTGATTGCTGTTCTTCATCTGAAAGTAAGTGAGGCTTTCAACACTCTGTAAAAACTCGCACCCCACTGTATGTTCAAGACGGCCTCTAGCACCGGTTTGAGCGGAATTCATTGCTAGATGTCGACGACACTACATCTGTGCATTGAAGAACACAAATTACACTTAGGGTAAAATTGACTGCAGTAGCCCACACGTAACATGACCACGATGGTCCTGGGCGTAGACGTTAGCGGTACTGCGTACATGCTATATATTGATAACCTCTGCATTAAAATGTAATTTCTTGTTTCATATCACCAAATCATTGTAAATAAAACAACCAGGAAAGCGAGATTAATTATCCGACAATAAAACATCATATAAGACAAACATTTGATCAATCATAGGACACTATCAAGAAAGTTACTCGGATACTTTATAATAAGAAATTCTAGTTAATTAAGCAATAAAACCAATTATCTGCAATTCAGCAAATATAAAAGCTGAAGTGAAGTTGGGGAAGCCCGATCATTATCGTTTTCGCATTCACAAGAAATCCACATATACTTAGATAAGGACCATTTATCAGACTAGGAGAAAACCGATTTTCACCGCAAAAGAGACACAACTCTTATCTAAAATCTTACAATAATAGGAAAAAAGTTTTTTACGGTGTTAATTCATTTACACGGAAAATAAGCTTTATCGCTTATCCTTTCAATATAAAAAAGGAGCTGGTCGTGATTGTGCATGAGACAGACATCTACTAAATGACAATCGAATCCAAACTTATACAGGTCCCAGGTTACTCGCTTATCTGGCCGATAGTAGATAGTTGTTTCATTTGAATATCATAACTTTTTGTTTTGGGAGCCTTCTACAGCTTGTCGTAAGCGGTGGATATTTGTCCATTATTGAAAGTCTCATGGACAATCGTACCACACTTATTTTTCTTTCATTACTCGCCATTTAACCTATATATTAGATTGTTCGAGTTAAAACCGGCTTTCGAATTTTGTCGTTTATTTTTGATAAAATACAACAAATTGAAAACGTCATGGAAACAATCCCTTTAACTAGTTATGTAAACTAAAGTATATGAAAAATTTCCTCCTTTGTTTTCATCATCAACCTCTCAAGTCAAACATCGTCGTCTTCTTTTCCCTATATTATGTATCGTGCACACTTCAACATTTCATCATTTTTTCCCACGTGTTTCAGTGTCAACATCAGGTTAATAATTAGGAACGTAATAGCTAGTTTGCCACAGTTTCGTAACTGAAAGAAATTCTGAAATGTTTTTGTCTAAAAAAATTCAGCTCAATGTTTTCAGTCATATAACAATGGCTTGGCATCGCGTAAGGCAATATTTAATGTTGTTCAACCCTAGACATGACTTGTACGCAACTGTGGAATGCTAACTTAGAGATACATTGACCCTCTACTGATTTATTTTGAAAGTATGCAAACCCAATTATTGAGGTTTTAGTACTTTTTGTAGTTTCTTTTGTAACTACTGATATAGGTCCAATACTTTGACACCCTTGAGCGAAACAAAACACTACTTTATTAAATATAACCACAAAAGTAAGATCTTTGTTAAACCTCCATGTCAGCTGACCTCTACCTCGTTCTGTAGGATTTGTGTTGCCTAAGCTTTCTGTTTAGTGTGTAGAGTTCTTTTATTTGTCTTTTGTTTGTCATCTTTTAGGCCATGGTTTTGTCTGTGTTCTGACCTAATGGTTTGGTATTATCGGAATAGCTTAAAGATTTTTTTTGTTCACCTATTGTTTAAAAATCGGTTAGGAATGATTGAGTACATTTCGTTTAGATAATATTTTACAAATCAATGATAGATGTTTAAATAAATTTTAATGTTAACTTTAAGAATCTGTTGTTCTGCCTCTATGCCAAAAAGCAACAGTTAGAAAACATGCAATTTTAGAAATTGTTTTCATCAGACCAAAAATATCAATCCAGAATGTTGAAAGAAAATTTATAATGATCAATTTGACAAAAAACGATGTTTAAAAACATTTATCAATGCTACAACATCCAAATGATATGAATGAAATCAAGTGACGAAAAGAGTTATTTTAATTTTTATTTTGATTTTTTGGGGGGTCATTGTGCCACAATTTATAAAATAAAAACGACCCATTCAACAACATTAAGACTATATATAAGATTGTTCGGATTTAGAGCGCTTTTTTAAATTTCTAGTTTAACTGTGATAAAAAAAACAAGAAATCAAGAAAACGTTGCCATGGAAACAATGCCTTGCACTAGTTATTTAAACAAAACAAACAAATGAAAAATTGGTACTTCCTTCCCTTTTTCATCATTATCCTTCCAAATCAGACCAAAATTGTTTTCCTGAAAAGGACATAATATCTCCCAAAAATCATTAACAGAAATGAGCATGGTCGTCTTGTATTCCCTCTATTTAGGTTACCGTGTAAACTTCACCATTTCATCATTTTCACCATTTTGATGGTCATTGTCAACATCAGGTCAATAATTAGGACTAAGATACCTAGTTTGCCAGAGTTTAGTAACTTAAAAATATTTTGAAACATTTTTGTCTAAATAAATCCAGGTCATAGTTTTTAGTCTTGGCAAACTCTTGGCGTCCGAGCCAGGCAATATAATAGTTGTTTAACCCTATCCTTTTGTACAAAACTGTGAAATGATAACTTTGAGATACCTTGCCTAGTACTGGATATTTTATTAGTTTTTAGCCATACTTGTAGTCTTTTTTATAACAGATAGAGGTCAAATACTCAAAAACTTTGATATCAGCTGACCTCTGCCTCATTTTGTTTCGGTTCTATTATTTGACTTTTGTTTATCTTCTTTAAGACCATGGTCTTGTCTGTCTTCAGATATTACGAATTTAAATCATTAGATGTCTTTAATATTTTAATATGGGACCCAACACTATGAGACACATCTGTTCCCACTCTTACCCTCAACCCAACCCTAACCCCAACCTCAACCCTAGACCTTAAACCTTACCCTAATTACATTTAACCCATAATCAAACCCTAACAATACACAATATCCTAATCCTTTGGTACTGGGTCCTCTAAAGTAAATGAAGACCAAGTTTTTTATTCCAAAATAAACCGAATTTCGCATTTGAAAGTAGTACTGTAATCACGAATTTTATTTATAGATTCTAACCTTAACCCATCCCTAAACACTAACCGATACACTAGCCACATTTATCCCATAATCTAACCCTAACCATACATAATATTCTAAGTCTTAATAAAAGGGTCCGCAAAAGTAAATGAAGGCCCAGTTTTCATTAGACTTAAAATAACATAAAATTTAGACTGTTTAAAGAAAATTTATCATGATCCGTTTGAAAAACATATTTAAAAACAATTATTAAAAATTTTTGTTAATTCTCTAACATCTAAATGATATAAATAAAAGCACATGATGAAAAAAGTAATTAAAAAAGTTGTTTGTCATTGGGCCACAATTCATCACATTAAGACATGCAAAAAGCAATAAATACATAAAAATGAATATTTACATCAACATTAGCACCATATATTATCACGAACATGACTTGTTCTATGAAAAAGAAAATCCCTATATATTTTTATTGTTCAGCATATTGTGTTCAAAATATAAAATTACTGTTAACCGTAAAATGTTGGTGTTTTCACATTAATTAAATGATTGCATATTGTTATCTGGTATCCACTATAACAGGTTGAAAGTTGGGGCTGAGGAGGTGCATGTACCAGATATAACATGTATAAGTGCCTGTCCAAGAAGGAGCACGATATTATTTATGTATTTCATGTTTTGTTTTATGAAGTTTTTATTAAAAGAATCTCGCTAATTTTGTTAAATTTTTAATTTCTAACAAACTATTGTGCTACAGGAAGGTTTCTGGCATAGGAATTATTTATTTTGTTCATAGAAAGACTCAAAATTGTATTCCGATTTTTACGGGTTTTCATGGTTTATTTCATTGTTACTGATTTTAAAACAACCCATCGACCGTTATCTTGTATATTAAGTGTCAATACATATAAAAATTCGCCGAGCAATGTACATTTATCAATGTATTACAACAATACAATATTTTATTACGCTCACTCAACGTTGTACTTGACTGAGAACATTACAGTTATCACAAAATGTTATATATGATATGATAGATAAATGCAGAGTCCTCTCTCATTTCTCTCTCTCTCTCTCTCTCTCTCTCTCTCTCGTGTTAATTTTTATTAAAGAATATTTCATTACACGGAAATGTATTTTCCATTGGACCTAAAAGCCAAACTTTTACATTTTTTAACGCAGTCATTTTAGAGCTAACATTTTCGTTATGAATATATAATTAAAAATTCACTTTACATATGTACATATAATTATATTCCTGGTGGTAGACCATTCACGTCTTGATTTCCGGGCGAAAATAGTGCCAATGTATATGTGAAGAGACCTAGAATAAATATAACCATTAACATTCTGTCTACAACTAAGGCTAACTGTTGCCATTCCTGTTTAATATAGTCTCGACGATCCTGCTCAGCAAGTCTAACTTCATTCCTTTCTATAGTCTGATTGACCTTGTGTAACACCTTCAAGAACTGATTGTCGGAATTGTCACTGTTTCCTCCCGTGCTGAGTTTTGCTGTATATCTGGATGATATTCCGCCATTTTCTGAAGGCTGATCCTCATACTTATAATAATCACTTTGGGGAACTGGAACCTATAATAAACAATGTTAACTAGAAATCAGTCAATACATTTATATGATACAATTCCAGCATTGTAAACAAGTACTTAGTACATTGTAGTATTCAAAAGTCAAATTTACCTGCGTGAAAAGCGCTTTTCTGGATTTACCTTTATTATAGACACACTAGGCCCAAAATAGGAAGACCAATAAAACTTCTAATTTCTGTTTAATCTCTGGTTACACCCATGTATTAAATAAAAGAGTACCTTTATTTAAAAAACTTGTCAGAATATTTAAAACTTACAAATCCTTGGAAATTTTGAAAACTACATGAAAAATTTGAAAATTGTATAAAACTATTGACAAGGAAAGTTTTCTGCTTTAGTATAAAATGTATAATCGTTTTGTGTGTTTAGTTAAAAAAGATGTCGTACTTTTGGCATGAAAAGCTATGTTATATTTCTGTAAAATGCGTTAAAAATGCTACGACAAAAGCAAGAAATCCAAAGTTTTCGAAAAAATAATTATTATTTCAACAAATACTAATTGGAATCTTACCACCAGACAGAGCACTGATTTTATATTTGTTTTTACTTGTGTTGGAAAACATTATTGCATCAGCTTCATAGCTATCTGTTTAAGTTTTAGTCAGCTGTGAAATTGATTGGTGTAGGTTATGATTTTACAAGATTTTTGCAGTAGAATGATGGCGTCGTATATATATATATATATATTTTTTTGTGTTAATTATCAAGATTTAAATCCTCCTTAAAAGACCAAACAGACAGCTACACCGTCTGTTATACGTTTTCCAATATTTTTTTTTCCATATAAATTAGCATTTATTTATGGTTTTATAAATTGATAATACAAAATTACCAATGTTAAATAAATATTGAAAAAAATTGTATGCTATATGTACATTTCAAGGAGTAACCTCCCATCAGTAGCATTTGCACCAAAAAATAGAAATTCCAAGATCTAAATATGGTAAAAGAAGTACTCTAATTCAAACAGGAGGCCACATCCGACGATAGGGACAATTACTAAGTGCAATAGTTTTCGGAGCCTTTCAATATTTTCAGCGCATTAGAATTCTAACGAATGAAGCAAATTTCTGCAAAACATTGTTAGATAAATTTCATATTAAACCCATTTAAGACTGAATTGTTTATATATCTTATCTCTAAAAGCTTTCAAGGGACAACAATGTATTTGTGTCTTAGTAAAAATTTACAAAAAATCACTTCTTGGTATACAAAAATTGAAAAAAGAGAAATTGAACTTTACAACGCATATAATACAATTTTGTTGTTTAGTTACTGATATAAGGTGAAACAACAATTAATGGCAGTTTTTTGTTTATAAACGGAATTAACATGCAGAATTTGTAAGCTGTTTTGATATGAGAGAATATAATGTGAAACTTAGCCAATTGATCAACTCTATATCAATACTGACATGTAATCTGTAAGCCTTTCTTTAAAATGTGTTGTTAACTCGGATGGAATCTAAATAATAAGATATTCACAGCATATCTTCCTAATTTAGAACAATTGCCATCATCAAACCAGATAGCGGTGAAGTTATCTGAGCAGATAAATTTGTGTTATCGGTTTGTATTCTGCTAACGCGATCAAGGTTTAAGATTTTCCATGCAATGTTGCAAGTCTTATCTGATATCTAAAGGTGAGACAGTAAGGAACGATTTAACACTGTAGATTAAACCTATATAATTTTTGGTTTATTTCTTCAGTTGTCAAGAATAAATTATCTTCAATCCCAACAAACTCTAAATATTTACATCAGAAAAATATTTGAAAATATTGCATTTTGCAACCTTTATTTTTGAAAGCAGTGAAATATCAAGTATTTCCGTTGTTTTCCCTTTCAGGCTACAGCACCAAAATTAAGAGTGTTAGAATTTTCTAAAATGTTATAACCAAAAACAATAAGTATTCAACGAGGGCCAATAATTAAGCAGAAATTCATCACTTCAAGAAGGCCTGGCACAACCTTTTGGTTTTTATAAGGTTTGCAGTTTCAGATTTTCTGTGTAGTGTTTGCATGTCTCTTTGTTTTTCGTCTTTCATTTGACATCAGGGTCGTTTTTCCTTCGATTCACCGATTAAGTGTTGAGGTATCTCTGTTTTGTTTCATAAAAGTTTCTATAAAACTTTTACAGTTATTAACTTAAAATGAAGAACAAACCACATTTTTACACAGATGTGGATTAATGCTTCAGTGAAAATTTATGTCGTTTTTTTTTTCAACCTGTATACTACTATTCCACATTCAAAACTCAAAGAAAAATTAAGAACCTTATTTCACCTCTGTTTTGTTAAAAAAGATGGCAAACGCCGATTCAAATATTTGGTTCTAGGGAGGGACAAACCTAATTTTGTTGTTAACCACTCTGATTCTAACAAAAAGTACCCGGAAGATGACATTTGCGGAATGTAGATTTCTTGATTGACAACATTTTTGTAATGTTTGGCGGGCGTGTGTTTCAACAGACTGTCGGCATTCCAGTGGGGACCAACTGTGCACCCCTTCTCGCCGATTTATTCCTTTATTCGTATAAAGCTCACTTCATACAGAGCCTACAAAGAAAAGATAAAAAGTTGGCTCAGTCCTATGGTTTCAACTTCTGCTATATAGATGATGTCCTTTCACTGAATAACCCTTAATTTACTTACCATCTTGACTGCATCTAGCGCATTGAACTTGAAATTAAAGATACTAAAGAAACAGAAAGGTCTGCTTCATACCTAGGCTTACATCTAGAAATTGACAGTAAGGGCGGGATAAGAGAAAGTAAAACTTTACGACGAGATAGACGACTTTGACTTTCCCATTGTAAACTTTCCGTTCATGTCTAGCAACATTCCAGCCGCAAATGCATACGGAGTGTATATTTCTCAGTTGATACGCTACTCCAGGTCTTGTGCTTCCTATCAGGATTTATTGATACAGGGTTGCAGCTGACAAAAAAGCTACCGAGCCAGCGGCTTCTCGGGGAAAGATAAGAGTCATCAATCCGGAAATTTTTCGGTCGCCATCATGATTTGGTTGAGCGGTACGAAATATTCATCTCACAAATGACAATGGATATCCTTCTACTGTCATGACTACAAATCCGTTCCTATACCGGTTGTGACTTGCATTAAATTGACTAAACATCGGCTTTGTCTTCTGAGTAACACAACGGGTGTCACTAGTAAAGCAGGGGTTGCTTGCCCTTCCGGGGCACCTGAACTCACCCTGGTTTTTGTAGGGTTCGTGTTACTCCAGCTTTAATTTTCAGTGTAATGTTGTGTGTTCTATGTCTGTCGTTCGTTTCATTTTATTGGCCGTGGACTTGTCTGTCTTCTGAATTAACGATTTCTGTGCTCGTTTGGTTTCTTCGAATTCCTTATACATAAACAAAGACAAATTCTTTACTTTTCGTGCTTTTTTCTGTTTCATTTCTTCTTTCTTCTGATGGTCATGGTATAGTGTGTCATTTTGTGAGAAAAAAACAAACATTTAAACCTTGCACGGTAGTTACCCATAATATTACATCCAACTGGAAAATGATAAAAATCAATGATGTAGATAGGAGGTGTGCTGTAATTGTCTGTGGGACAGCCATCCAAAACATGTAAATTACAAACATCTACAGGTTGCCTTAAGTCCTTCAATAATGGACACTTGTCCAAACCTATGGCAAGCTGTAAAAGACCCAAAAATAAAATGTGGTGATGTAACAACTATCGGCCAGATATTTTTCAACACAAAACAACGACAGTCACTGAATAAGGGGTTCCTGGCTTGGGACAGGCATTTTTAGCTCACCTGGCCTAAAAGGCCATGTGAGCTTTTCTCATCACTTGGCGTCCGTCGTCCGTCCGTCGTCCGTCCGT
>JAULBM010066896.1:0-10165 GCA_032357055.1 Geukensia granosissima | reverse complement strand
AGTGGCAGTCTAAAAGCCCCTCCCTTACCGGTCCCTTGCTCACAGTCTACATATTGATTTATTGTTTAACTTGTTTTCGTCCTGAATATTCATGAAATATTTGCCACTGGACGTTAAACAAAAATCAATCAATCAATCAATTGATAATTTTCAGGTAGTAGCTTTATTGTTTTACGTATGTATACACGTTTTTTTCTTTTTTTCTTTTTTTTTGTTCGGGGATTTAAAGCTTTCCACTAGGAGTGTTGAAAGCCTTGTAGAGACCTCTAAACTCCCTCTGTTTTTCTTGTGGTTGGAGTGAAGTGTCTCTTTTGGTTGGAGTGAAGTGTCTCTTGTGGTTGGAGTGCAGTGTCTCTGACATTTACCCAATATCAATTCATTTTTATTTTCATATTATGTCGGGATGTGTTC
Organism: Geukensia granosissima; assembly: GCA_032357055.1. NCBI lineage: Eukaryota > Metazoa > Mollusca > Bivalvia > Mytilida > Mytilidae > Geukensia > Geukensia granosissima. The sequence goes on along the minus strand of JAULBM010066896.1, from coordinate 9,754 downwards.
TATTCTTCTTGAAATCAACTCCATATAGTGGTTTCATATTGTACACAGTTTTATCATACATATACAATGTTGAAAAAAGTAAAACCTTTAAAAAATCAATGCTGCTGTTCTATGCCTATCCATTTCATTGTATTCCAAAGGCATTTTCAAACATTTATTTGAATGAAAATAAGATGCGGTGGGATTAATATAGAGATTTTAAAATTTTGATATAATAATATAAATGTTTATTAAAATTATGAATTCAATCAATTCAAAATTTTACTATAACAAAATACAGTCGAAATTAAACTTATACAGGTCACATGGCCGTCTTCAATAATGAACAGGGTCCATACAAAACGGAATCTTCCAAAGTAAAATGTGATACTGTTCATTCAACACGACAATCGACCTAATTTTTAAAAAAAATGGAGAATGAATAACAATCAGTGACAATTTATAAAACTACAACCACTTGACTACAGGTTCCTGGCTTGGGGCAGGCATATTAAGTTTGTGGCGGGGTTAAACCAGTTTGTGAGCGCTAAATCCTCTCCTAACATGGGACAGTTGTGTTGCAGAGTTGAATTCCGCGAAAGGTATTGGACAAGTGTTGAATTCGTTGACTATTATTTATTTTTTGTCATACTGAGACGAAAAAAGAAAAGTTGATTGGTATTTAACAATTATGACGTATTTGTTCTTGAGATAACTAGCTCATTGTGTACGCTTTCATTTATTTCTTTTTTCGGCCGGTGTCTTAATTGAAAATTATCTAGCAGTCCATCTGTTAATTATCTGCCCTGTTCAGGCTATTTAAAACAGTCAAGTCATCAAACAAAATCTTGATGTGCCCTATGTTTGTTTAAACCTTGTGTTTGATATTTTGTATGTATTACCGTCGGGCAACTGATTACAGATTTTGTTAGATTTCTTTGCCCGTGTATATCTGTAATTGTTGACCTTACCCTGCATTTGTGTGCTTTAACGCACAGATGTAGTGTCGTCGACATCTAGCAAAGAATCCCGCTCAAACCGGTGCTAGGGGCCGTCTCGAACTTACTGTGAGGTGCGAGTTTTTACTCCCGTGTTGAAGGCCTCATTGCGATTTTGAGATAAAGAACAGCAATCATAGCGCTGTTCCTTAGCTTAGAATTTGCTTGTATATATGAGATTGTAGTGCCATGAATATTTACACCATATCCCCCTTTATATATGCCAACGGTCAAAATTTATGAAGACTACTATCTGAGGTCATATCTTAATTTCAGTAAAAACTGCTACAGCTTCCTTTTATTTGAACATACTTTTACCTAACTTATATTTAATTTATCATATGCAAGTACTGTATTTATTCATGAAAGTGTCGTGAATGTGGTCAGTTTTGTACCAACGTTGATCTAAACCATTTGCTACTTCGGACAAAATGGCTGTCACAGAGAAAACATCAAGCTTCTACTTATAAACTTATTTTTCTAAGGTCATCCAACAGTTGCTGACATCTTCATATTAATCAACACCTGTATCAATTTCGAATCAAGTTTCTCTTACGAATTTACTTACCGTTATATATAAACAAATCCTAAACTACTACATATTTCTCGTGTATCTAATTAAAATTGTCACAGTATTGGAAAGAATACGGGTACTGAAGTTGGTGATGAGATCGATAGTCTCACATAAATCTATTGACATTTCATTTAGGCACCCGATGGGATTACCTGTCAATGTAATTATTTAATGTTTAAAAAATTTGAAAATATTTATATTTTATTAAACGAGAGACTATCAGGAATGATATTAATGTATCTGCTTAGCTTACTGGTATGTACATCCCAGGTTGCAGAATTGCTAAAAAATGTGTGTTCGTTTTTGACACAAGTATTTCCTAACTAAGGATTCTTTAATTCGAAAAAAAATATAAATTTTTATTGAACCGTTGGAAACCAAAACTGTGCAAATATTTGTTCCTGAAATACCTGTTGAGAACTCAATCTTCCTCTTCTCTGTACATTCAGTGATTAGTCACAGAACTTTGAAATTAGTTTTCTATAGAGATAATAATTAATATAGCGTTTTTGTAAATAACAGAGATAGTACCTATCTACATTCTAGTTACAGATTTTAAAAGCTGAAAACTGAGAAAAGGGTACAAGGATTTAGTTCCTGAAAAGTCTTCGAATTGTGAATCTTCATTTTATTTCAGTAGCTTAAATAACTGACAATATTTAAAAAATCGGTATTCGTCTTCAAACATATTAGATTTCCTATGATTTCTTGATGTCTGCATTGGAATATTTTTTTTGTATCGCCCTGTTTCTCTTTGCAAACAGTAATCGTTAAATTGTTTTACATTGGTTCGGAATTTCGCTCGAAGTTGTTTTATTTAAAACATTTAGTTAAAATAAAAACAAATTTAAAACATTTCGTTAAAATAAAGACAAAATTTAAAACATTTCGTTAAAATAATTACAAAATTCTTCGTGTAAAAGTTTGAGTGTTTTTGGTTTTCTAACCAGTTCAATGTCTTTAACCGGACTTAGATGACTACCGGGTTCGTATAATGAGAAATTTCTTTAAAATTTTGTGAAAATTGACGAAAATCGGAATTCTAGGATAAATATCAACTAAGTAGTTTAACGAATACATGTCCTGTTAAGTTTTTGCGAAGATTAACTTTTGGGAGGAATTAGGCAGGGGGGCGATTTGATACACAGGAGGCTATATCCTTTAAAAGTTAACAATTTAAATACATATTAGTAAGCCACCACAGTTCATTTCGTTACCAGAGATTTACTATGTTCATCGCTTTAACCTATAAAGTACCTCTTCATTGACTTTTTTCTTTGAAAATGTAAAGTTTAATATAACAGGAAAAATCAATCGTGTCACACGATTTCTCTGTGTTTCCTATTGATTTTGACGTAAACTTGTATTCATGAAACTTACATTTTAATTGAGTTGGGAAATCCAAACAATGTTTTAAACATTGTTCTAGATCTTCGATTTATTAAAGAATGTTTGTTTTCAATAATTTATATCCTTCTTTTGATTGACATAGCATAATGGCTGTCAACCTTGGATCCGAGTGATATTCTAATTTATTGAAGTACATAAAAGATCATAAAAATTAAGGACAATAGACAACATCACATGACTTGCCAGTAGATGACGTCTGTAAAAAAAAAAATCCGGGTCGACACAACATCACAGGACTTGACAGTTTTAGGTGAAGACAGTAAAAAAGTCCGGGTCTGACTATCCATAAGTATCGCCACGGCCATTTTTATCGACTGGTTGCGTATATACCGTAAGTCTCGAGACTAATATTCCGTTCCATGTCATATGCATTTTTTTGTATTTTATTTTTTTATTTTTCCAAGAACAGTCTAAATACATAAAGATATGTTGGTTACAGAATTATGTGCAGATCTTGGTAAACTCAATATTTGATAAAAGAGTTAAAAGTACTATAAATTTGTATAAGTTAAGAAAAGATATACATATATTGTTCATTTTTACCCACCCCTATCCAACCCGCACTTTGTTACAGTCTACATATCGATTTATTGTTTGCTAACTTGTTTCCGTCCTGAATATGCATGAAATATTTGCCACTGGACGTTAAACAACAATCAATCAATCAATCCGATTACCAATACGGAAACAGACACTCCAGATTTATATATTCCCTCAGTTTTTTTGTCGTGGTAGGAATGCAGTCTCTGTGGCATTTACCCTATATCTTTTCATTTTCAAATTTTTCAATACCTTTTAAAGCGTTTCTGAAGAATTTGACACAAAAGACCATATCCTATAACGACTGTGTTGACTAAAAATATTCCTTATTCGTTTTGTTCAATTTAATTTATTTTTGGTCGTTACTACCATCGGATAAGTGTACAAGGGTTACTTAAAGTACACTTGAAGCTCTTAAAACACCAATTGAGAGAAATAAGTCTTTTATATGATACGACTTTCCTATAAGCTCTTAAAACTTTGATAAATTGTTCACTATGTGAAAAATAACGCTGGACGTTAAAAAGTCGACGGCAGCAGTCATTTATTTTCAAACGCCAAAAACTAAGGACCGTGTTGTAAATGCAAATGTTGGTGTTTTTTGGGAGGAGGGGTTGTTCTTCTTTATCATATATCCAATAAGCGTGTTTTCCTTTCTCCTGTTCTCGGGTGACATATCTGTTTACCATGGATAGTATTGGTCCTTGACTTGACTCTCTCTCTCTCTCTCTCTCTCTCTCTCTCTCTCATTTACTATTCAACAATCGCCATAGTTAAAAAGCATGCAAACGATATATTTTAGTCGAAAATTGTTCACAAGTTGTTTTCAGTCATAAATGAAAGTTTTTAATGTTCATTGGTTTGAAATAGTTTTAAATAATAGAAACTTAATCGCTTATTTCGCTTACATTGTATATCAAGTTTGACAACGATTTAAAGATATTTGAATGAAGCCCAATACTGCTATTGTTTTAAACTATTGACAATGACCAAGGTTTGATATGATCTTTAATATATGGCAAAATGACACATATTTAATACAAATCGGAATTATCAATAAGGTAGCACTTTTAATAAATTTAAATATGTAATTTATTGAACTTACCTTAGAGTGAAAAACCATATGATCTTCTATATTCCCGATATAAAAAGGGTTTAAATGATTAATTTTATGAAGCCTTTGATGGCTAACGTAACAATTCTTTAATTCCTTTTCCAATTAGCAACGGTGTTTTGCGACCACACTTTCAAATGTCTTCAAACTCAACTAAGATCTTTACTTCGGATATTTATCGAGGTAATCCAATGTTTACTATTCTAATGAAGGTTGAATATCTGTGTATTTACTGTCGATAGGTTCTGAATGAAAAGACAAGTGTCAGAACTTCTATGTTTACCCCAGTAGGTTAAACGGGATTTACCGATCCGAAACTAATAACGGAATGAAAACAAGGGGAGATAATTAGACCACATAAAAATTCCAATTTAAAAAGTATCGATCTATCTAATATGAGTTTTGTATTATGGTTGACAAGTTAAAACCCACTGCACTAGAGAATTCGTGATATTTTATAAGTATTACCTTGTGTCAAAGGGGATTTAAATGATATTATTTCTCGGTTTTCAAAAGATAGCATACATATTAAGTATAATGTTAAAGTTCTTATGTAACATCTGAATCTAAATAGGGCGGAATATGAGAATAACACAACATGCATTGATCAAGGATACATTATAGAGGATTAAACTTTAGATTTATGGGTGATAAAATTTTCATATGAAATATTACATGTTAACAAAATTATAAAAAAATTAGGGCCGGATCATTTGAAGCGGTGGTAGTTACGGTCTTGACTCTCCTTTCCGGGTTACAAAATGCGATTGTCCCTTTTTAGGAAATGTCGTATAGTCCCTACACTTTAAATAAAGTCAAACTTGCATTTGTGGTCATCTCTTTTAAACGTCAACTTGATTTTAAGGCCACATTCTCAGTTCCCCGTAATTTAAGAGGTCATTTGTCTTAAATGGTCACTTTTGCTTCTTCCCAAAGGGTGACATCTTAATACAAGTATGACCCTATATTACAATTTAACTGTCTGTTTTCTTTAGCTATATTCTGGCGTGGGTCTTTTTTGGTAGACAAAGTATAACCATTGACCATTGACATAAGGCAGGTAGATAAAGAACACCCACCGTAACCTGAGATCACCTTCCATATAAGTTCATAAAAAAAGAAAAGAAAAAAAAGAATTTAATATTGGGAGGCGGAAATCCAGATTTTCGGAAAGGTGGGGGGTCCCTCGTACATAAATAGATCTGCCTTTTTGAAAGAGGACCTGCCAATACATACACGACTGCATTCAATACAAGTGCTAAAATCATTTTTTCATATTTTTTTTACATTTTCAAAAGGGGTCTTTGCCCCTTGGCAGCCATGGAGTCGTCGTTTCACACCGTTAGCTGGTATAACGAACATATTGCATTAAATATCTATTTAAGTTCTATTTCTAAGATTTAAGATTTTGTCCCGATCAGGCCACAAATAAATGGTTACGACAGGCAATTTCCGTTCTTAAATATAAAGATGTTCTCCCCGAAAATCCTTTTTGCCGAATGAACTGTTTTATATTTTTTGTAAGGCCTCATCCAGAGATTTTCCTTTTCGTCACAATTGGACAATATAAAAGAACAGCTTCTTTGTTTTAGATTTGCTTATTTAAATAAAAATAAATAGATACTGTCATCAACTCTGAAACATCTAGGCGAGAGAAAAAAAACCAAATATAATGTAGCATCATTTTTTCGATCGGACAAACATGGACAAAATAGTTAATACCTTTATGTAATTATTATTTTTTTGCGTCGCCAAATGGAGCCATTCTTTTTGTCACCATTTTAACTTGTCCTTTGTGAAAATTTTATTTTCTTCTGATTGGCCCAAATATATTGACGTCATGCTTAATTCTTGTTTCTGATTTGCTGATCAAAAATGGTTCCTTGGGAACTGCTGTGTCGAATGAACTGGATCCCAATAGCAACCATTGATGAAGTACAAATGTACCAAATTCGAATAAAAATGATAAATTTTGTAATGCTATATGTACATTTTAAGGAGTAACCTCTTATCGGTAGCATTAGAACCAAAACATAAGGCATCCGAGATCCAAACATGATAAAAAACCTCAAGTGCAAACAAATCTAAAGAGGATGCAAAATCCAACGACAGGGACGCCTACTCGGCGCAATAGGATTCGAAGCATCTACTTTTTTCAGTCTGAGCACCAGAGTTTTCTTCAGGACTTTACCCACAAAGCTGACGCAGTGCGATCCCTAGGTGGCGTATAGGGGAAGCCCTTTCGTTGGAGGGCTGCCATTGGCCATATTGCGAAAAGTGTACGGAGAATACCACGGCCTATGCACGTAAAAGATCACTTTTGTAGATTTAAAAAAGAGCAGGCCAATGCCGCTACAAAAGAGTTTTTTGTCTTTACCAATCACTCACCATTTTTCATTGGCAGTTAAAAGCCGTTGCCCTGTTGTGTTCCACCCCAACCCGACTTTCGATAATTTTGATAATTGTAAAACTTGGTTTTGTCCTGAATATACATGATATATTTGCCACTGGACGTTAAGCGTCCAACATTTAATTCAACCAATAATGAATCCTGTCTGACTCTCCGTGTTTTCTCTCGCCTCCACTTTTAAAGATATTGTGGATTTTCTCCAACCAATCAGTATTCTATTCTCGAATTTTTTCAAATTTCTTTTTAAATTTCAGACAAACTAACTTTAGCTTAAGAAATACATTTGAAATCTAAACAGGAAGACTTTTAGCCTTAAAACTAATACAAACTTTACGTACAAATACAGCCGCGCTATATTTAAGAAATATAACACACATTTCTGTAATATAACATCAAAAACAGGAAAATATATGCATGGTATTAGGAATTATTTCGCACATATCTATGTCTGTTTTTTTTAACAAACTACACTTGGACACGCTATCTGAAATTTGGTACATAGTTAAGTACTCTAGACCGATGAAACATTGGGATTTTTCTCTCCGTACTGTAAAGAACCAAGCTCTTATCAAGGAATTATTCAATTGTTAAACTAAAATTAAATTGTAATAAATGATTTGTTATTAATGTCTGAGGTCTTGTCAAAACCCCTGTAAGAAAGAAAAATGAATGAATGCAACAGCAGTAAAAATCAATTGTCGGTAGATAAAGACGAATGAAAATGGAGTCGAAAAGTATAAACAACAATTCAATAAAATTTTATCAATTTTTTTGTTCTTTTCTGATGTTGTAATTAACGCTCTAATTATCATGCAAATTTAACAATTATTGTAATTGATATCAATGATGATAAAATAGCTAACGAACAAAAACGTGTGAAAACCAGTTATTAATAACATTGTGGTAGGAATAAATTTGAAAATTGTGATCCTTTTTGGGGTATGGATATGTTTTCATTATTGAAGGCGTCATGACAACCCGTTGATATGGTAATTTTTTACAAAATTTACACGATTTGGATGGCTGTCTCATAGACATTCATACCACATATCTTTTTTCGACATTGAAAATGAAATTAATAGAAAACCAGCACACAATTTATGCAGAAGGTTAGGCTAGATGATATGATTGTTTTATACAGTGTGATAAAAAAAGGGAGGTAAGTGAGATAAAATCATTCTACTTTTAAAACTCTCTTACGTAAATTTCATTTTAAATGTAAAAAGTATCATAAAATGGACTAATTAAGGGAAGGTATTATTTTAACTAAAATATAAGGGTAATTGAATTACATTTTAGTTAATATCGTAAATTATTATTATATAGTGTAACGGATGTTTGCCGAAACTCTCCATAAAAATTAGTAGCAAAGAACGGATTGTAGTTTATATCTTGCTAGTTAATTGGTGATTATTTTCTTTTACGCTCCTGAAATTGACATCCAAGTTAACAGTGCAACTGTAAATAGTTTTTGATTGCGTTACATTATTTTTTATGTACCTAGCACTAAATAAAAATACATATACAATGCTGAAAGAACTAAATCGACTATATTGCGTGCCGTGACTGATATCGATATAATCAAGCCTTCGTCATAACCCTTAAAATGATATTTTTGCTTGACGTCACAACTATTAACTATAATTCAGAACAAATATTTCATACATTTACGTAATGATTTAAGTATACTATGTTAGACATCCTACAGTTGTAAAATGAATGGGCTTTTATCTTTATGAAATAAGTTAAATATGTTTTTAAGACAAATTGAAAAGATTTTCGATGAAAATTTATTTATGTATCGTATTGTCATGTTATTAATGATGTTGTTTTTGTTGCATTCAGGGCCGTAGCCAGAAATTTTCAAAGGGGGTTACATCGACTCGCGAATCGACCTTTACGGATTGGGGTCTGGGGAATGTGGTGCAAAATCCTACAATCTAGACATTTCTTGGCAATGTTTTTGCATTTCAGCCCTGTTTTTAGACTTTAATAGTCAAACCTCAATCTGAATTGTGAGTTTAATAGTGTTTATTGGTTTCTCAAGGGGGGGGGGAGGGTTCGTCCGAACCCTCGAACCCCCCTGACTACGGGTATGGAATTTGTATGTATTCAGTATTTGATTATATGTGATGTCTGTAAACCAGTTGTAGCACGTCTTGCGCCTAAGTTGCCGTAAACTTGTCTTGCATTTAATCGATAAAATATGAAATATATACCAGAAAGACACAATCCACTTCTTTTCTATATTGTGCACTGTAAAATTTCTCGAAACAAATTCCTAAAAAAGTGCTCTGAATTTCGTGCGGTGTCTATAGAATATTATATGTGTATTGTATATATTCTGATAGTTCCAGGGTTTGTAATGTGTTTGGAACTAATATATATACATATTGTCTTGAAATTCCGTGTTCAAATCGTAATTGTTTGGTAAACAAGCATATGTATTTTTTTTAGATCGTCACTTTCAAGAAAGAGTTTCCTCTAGTGTCGTGTGGATTCGGTAAGAAGATTCCCCGTACTGGAGATGGGTTCTCTTCTATTTTCCAGGATATGGTGTAGATAACCGGTGGATAGTGATTCATCATTCCCTGATTTTTAACTACTCTACATTTGAAAACATTTTGGGTTTCCCCTCTATGACGTTACCTTATTATCAATGGCCATTCATGTCTTTTGCGCGATATTCTATCGCGTTAGTCGAAATAACGCGTTACAATGTACACTGA
>JAULBM010066885.1:0-10166 GCA_032357055.1 Geukensia granosissima | reverse complement strand
GGCATAACTTTTTATTTTTGACGCTAATACCGCGCCATACAGGTGGGACCGAATATTTTTCGGCCCAAACCTACTTCGTCACATAGGGGCGAATTTCTTGGCCCCAGATCATTTTGCCACCTGGGGAAAAATTTTTTCGGCCCCAAATTATTTCGCCACTTTGGGGCGAAAATTTATTTTTCAACTTAAACGTTTTTCTGACAGGTGGGGCCGTTCGCCACTTGGGGCAAAAATTAATTTTTCGGCCTTAAACGTCCTTAGACAACTTGGGACGAAATTTTTTCTGCCCCAAATCATTTCGCCACTTGGGGACAAAAGTTAATTATTCGGCCTTAAACGTCCTTGGGACAAAATTTTTTCGGCCCCAAATTATTTCGCCACTTGGGGACAAAATTTAATTTTTCGGCCTTTAACGTCTTTAGACAACTTGGGACGAAAATAAAATCAGCCAACCAGAAACAAGATTTGTATGGCGGCCTTGTTTTGTCCGATTTGTATGAAATGGGGAAACTTTGTAAAGGACTTTCCATGGATGCTCTACAATCAATTTCACCAAGCAGTTTCAACCAATCAGAAAAAAGAATTATCCGTGGCGGCCATGTTTAGTTTCAGTTCAGGACAAAATAAGGAAACTCTATAAGGATACTTCCACATATAGATGCTCCATATCAAATATTAATCCATTTAGCTAAGCAGTTTCAGAGGAGAAGATTTTTCCAATGTATCTTGAAACAAGAATCCTTCATGTATTCTGATAAGGGCAAAATAAAGAAATCTCACAAAGGACCTTTCACTGATGCACCAATTCAAAAATTAATCCATCTGGCCAAGCAATTTCTGAGAAGAAGACTCTTTATGTATAAACCAATAAGAAACACGAATCATCCATGGCGACAATGTTTTTCGTCTAACCCAAACAAAATGAGGAAACTTCATAAAACAGTTTTCGAGAAGAAGATTTTGTAATGTATCATCAAAAAATTTGGTTCAATTTGGCCAAGTGGTTTCAGAGGAGTTAATGAAAATGTGAGACGGAGGCCAAGTGATGACAAAGTTCACATGGCCTTTGGTCAGGTGAGCTAAAACAACACAAGGAACACATGAAAAAAAACTAAACAACATGAATTCAGACACACATTTATTGTTTAATTTTAACTATTGGCGTTTGTTTGCTCCTTTACAGTCACATCTCTGAAAAAAAAGAAAAGTTCATATAGGCGACACAAACAAATAATTGAATAAATAATGGTTACCACAATAACTTATCATAGGTACTTTTGGTCTAATTACTCAGTTTTGCATTTTTCCACATGTTCATGAAGATACTATAAGCTTACTTTGGAAAGCCTTTTGGGCGAGTTTGGGAACGATATACTTCTGTTACAATGGCTGTTTGTATTTGAGTCGTCCGCATTAGTCATTATGACGAAGGCTAGAAAAGGAATTTTTCCAATAATATCTGATCCTGAAATGGGTGTTAAAGTCTCTTCAAGAATGAAAAAAATAACTTAAGTGTTAAATGAATCATTTTAGATATATGTAAGCATTAATTTAGTAACGGACTAGGTGCGATATACCCTTAATTTGGCGACAAATTGGAACGTTTGGAAAAACTTTGTTCTTTTTAATATTCAATCGACCTTATTCAAAGCACAACATTTGGTTGTCCTCAAAATGTAACATTTCCCGGAAATAACTGCCTGATTTTTTTCATAACCGAATGAAATTTCAGGTTAAACGTGCATTTCAAGAAATTTTTTGTTCCGGAAATATTTAGTTTACGTGGACAAATCTTTATTTTGTGCATAATGGCATTGTACAAAAACATATAATTTTTATTTTTTAATTTATGTCAAATGTGCTTCATGATTTCAGAAACAAAGACCATCACAAAAAACCCAATATCTATCTCGCTTTGTGTAAATTTCGAAAAACATTTTAGTGTAAGGCATTAAAACAATAGTTGAGTAGGAACCAAAAAATAATTTTTGTGGGATAGTAATTTTTTTTTATTTTTTGGTCGTATTTTACTAATTTTGTAAAAATTATGAAATTATTACGAAATTTTGGTAAATATGTAGCCTCATCTAACCTTGTACTTTGGACTTCATGCATTGTATAACCAAAATTACAGTTTATTTGACTTAAACATTTCAGAGGGGAGATATATCGGTAAGGCAAGGCATTCTTTTCTGACGAAATTAAAAAGGCAAGATTGTTTCTTTATAACTAGCTTTTAGTTAGTAAACATATGAAAAACTGTCTTGAAGTTTATAGTGATCAGAATATAAATCACTTCTAATAAATGAGGCTTTTTTCTTAATTAAAAATGACAATTACAAAAAATGATAATATAGGATAAGATCAGGAGACTGATCTTCATCTTACAAGAAGATCGTGTTTCCTCGTTATTTAATTCTTCATATATTTCATTTAAATTTGCGTATTAAAATTGTTTGCCCATGTGGGAACATAATTTGAAAAAAGATATTCTTATTCTTATTCTATGAACGCAAGTAACAAGCACGGGGTATAACCTCTTAGTCGAAAACTCCTAGGAACGTATAAATAATGACAATTTTCTTAGGAGCGGGATCAAATTTTACCAGAAAGTACTGATTATTTCATATAATAATCATTCGAATACAAAATAGGGACATAGCCTATTCAACGTCAATACCCAACGGCTAACTGTTGACCATAACAACCAACGGAAGAAATTGCACGGTTCGAGTAAATTCGTGTTTTGTTTGCTAATGTATTACGTGTTTGCCTCCCCTTTTGGGAACCGACAAGAAAAACAGACAACAAGTAAGATTGGAGTTTAAATACATCAGTTGCAAGATTTCGTATTAGTTTCGTGTATACACATTGATTATAAAATATATGTACTTACCAATAACTGTTCGTCATAAAAAATTATCAACAATAAGTATAAGATCCGAGGAGAACATAAAAAATAAGACAATATCATAGGAGATATGATCATCATTAAATCGATAGATGCAAATAAATATACGTAGATATTAACATGTATACAAGATGGAATGACGCTAATAGCCCTTTCCTTGTTAAAATATGGTTAATTGTCGATCCAATCAGTGCAATAGAACAATAAACGGTGAGCAAATCAAAAAAGGGAGCCTCTAGATGAATTATTTCATATTCCTTTGCGTCCTGACCGTCAATTTCTAAAAAAATGCACTGACACTAGGACTCAATAATGAATCGAGCTGAACTGATCTTTTGCAATCATGCAAAGACTCTAGTAATATTCAATTTACATTAATATGTTACTTTGTCGAGGCTTCACAAATTTACAAAATTATACAAATTTCGCTCTAGAGGTTATACCCCGTGGTGAACAAGGTTATATGTAGCGGTAAGCTTATGTCGACGTTAGTGGCTACCTTGATTTTGCTGTAAGATATGCACTGTTGGTTCAAAATTGATTTATGGAAAGACTTTGAAACGTATTGCACTTAGTAGTTGTCCCTGTCGTAGGATTTGGTTTCCTACTTTTTGTATTCCTTTTACTATGTTTGGATATCTCGAACTTCCTTTGTTTTGGTTCTACAGAAATTTGCTGCATTTGTTTAAACTCTAAAGCACTAAAATACGAAAAGGCTTAAAAAAGTGTTGCACACAGTTGTCTCAGCCGTCGGATTTGCCTTCCTATTTCGATTTGTTAGGATTTGAATACATCTTTTACTATGTCGGGATCTCGGACTTCCTAGGTTTTATTTGGTTCTAATACTTCTTACGAGAGTTTACTTCTTTAAATTGACATATAGCATATTAAAATTCACCATATTTATTCAACATTGGTAAACTTGTATTTTCAAAATGAAAAACAGCAATAAAGACACTGTTCACTTGTAATTTGGACTTTTCCTGTCCTGTGTTGTATGATTTGGTTTCTTTTGTAAGTTAACCCAATATCCGTATATTCTCTGGGCACCGGAATGGTCTCCATGGCTCGCCCACAGAGCTGACACAGTGCGATCCCTAGGTGGCGGATAGGGGGAGCCAACTCGTTGGGGGCTTCCAAGTTTTAATACGGAAAACCTGGCCGTGGACCATAGTGAGTGACGCGTGAGGAGAATGCCATGGTCCACGATCTCTTTCGTAGATTTCGAAAAAGAGAAGGCTAATGCCGCCACAAAAGGCTTAATTTTCCGTCCTTACCCATCCCCCATTTTCCAGTGGCAGTCAAGAGCCGTTGCCCTGTTGTGTCCTTCCACTCACCACTAGCTCTTTTGATAATGTCTGATAATTGTTAAACTTGTTTTCGTCACGAATATGCATGAAATATTTGCCACTGGACGCTAAACAACTAACAATCAATCAATCTGATTATTATTGTCTATATAAATATGAATATCTTTCAACTGTCGAGGATAACATTTTTAAAGAAAAAATACGGCTGACTGTCAGGAGTTTGTTTTACAGTGCATAATACTTTCTGATGCTGAGAAGCTTTTTGATTTCGATGACCTTTCAAATGTCTCTTATGGTTGTTTATTAGAATTGTTTAGTGTTTTTTTATTTATTTGACAGCTTGACTGTATCGTTACACCACCGCATTTATGAAATGACTTAATAACCAAACATATTTCAATCCAATGCAGAATAACCAGAACAAAAGTGCATAGTCAAAAGAGACAAGACAAATTCGAAACATACTAAAAGATAAAACGAAAACAAAAAGAACAAAGGCTTGAGATCCATGAGCTTATTCACAAAACAAGTGTGGAATCAGGTGCTCCGGAAGGGTAAGCATTCTTTGTTCTCGCACAGCACCCGTCGTGGAATCATTCAACTCTAATCCAGATTAACGTCAATCCGAGAAGAGGTCAACTCATTGTAAAATTTACTGTCACAGGCCCACAACTATAGTTGAGATTCACTGACACCATATGGATCTAAAAATTCATGATGGCAACCATAGAATATCAAGACGATCGATTAAACCTTTGTTGTTGTAGTAATTACTTGTTATCTTTAAACATGCAACGATTCTTTTCAAAAACTAACCATTTGAGCTTATCTAGTTATGTTTGAAACCAACTGCTTGAGTAATTTAAATATGGATTTGCTACATAAATTCTAAATGAAAAAAATAATGGCTAAAATGGTTTTATTGCTAATTTTTCTTTGTTACAACACAGTCACATCTCTGAAAATAGAAACAGAAACAAATCCAAATACGAAATGACAATGATTTATACGGAAAAAATCCGCCATAAGACAAGAAATGAATCGATATTGATTTGAACAAGCTGTTAGAAACGGCAAACACTTTTTCGGGGTCTATATACGTTTTTTTTCTACACCGTATCGACAACAAAAAAGTCAATACAAATGATAAATTGTCATAATTACAAAATGCTGTATTGACAGTGCTCAACAGCTGATACTTAAATATGCATGTGACAACATTTTTAAGTACTGAAGATCGGCTGATTTCATCTAATTTTTTATCTCGCAACTAAAGATGGGTAATATTTTACATATTTTCATATGAAAAGAATTCAGTTTGTTTAGACGCAAGTCTTATTTTTCATCTAGTAGTTTATAATTGAGTCTTAAATATCTAAAGATATGATCTTCCTGGCTGAAGGTTCATAAGGGTTCAAAAAGGTTACATATTGAAAACACCAGACAAGGTTATGTTGCTTCTATATAAGGAACTCATATTAAATCCCGTTATGGAACATTTGTTTCGCAGATGAATCTTTTTAATTAGACTCGGAAATAGGCAACGAGGTGGGTATTCTTAACTAGGAAGTAGCTTCTAAGTCTAACAGACTATCGAGCT
This sequence comes from Geukensia granosissima, assembly GCA_032357055.1. NCBI lineage: Eukaryota > Metazoa > Mollusca > Bivalvia > Mytilida > Mytilidae > Geukensia > Geukensia granosissima. The sequence continues at coordinate 4,345 of JAULBM010066885.1, read as the reverse complement.
CATCCAGTCTTAGTGGGATCTGAGTTGATTATAAATATACTACCCAAAAAGTTTGAAATAAGTTTGCAACCCCTGTAAATTCCATTATATTTTGCGAATGTTGAAACTTGACTATTTAAAGAAGCTACAAAAGAAAATCCAACAATCTCCATTTAAAGACATTGTTGTATTGTCTATTTTGGAAGAAAAACAAAACCCTTGGAATGAAATGATTACGGTTTACGTCAGATTTAACGTCACCCATTATAGTTCTTTACAAAAAGAATAGGATATTTTGTTGAGTTGCACACCTAATCTTTTGAAAAAATAAAGGTGATTGGCCGTTATTTTTCAACCTGTTTTCGAAAGAGGTCATAGTAGGAGGACTATCAAGACCCCCCTTTAATCAGCGAAAACATAATCTCAAACTTATGCCACCATAAATGCTTAATTTGATAATTGGTATCACCACTGAAGCATTTTCTAATAGATTTCACAAACTTTCAAACGAAGAAAAACAAAAGTTCAGTTCTGTAACTTGAAACCGGTTTTCAACCCCAGTCCTGGAAACACCGTTGTTGTTTCTTTCAATGTGAATGAAAGGTGTTTGGCTAAGAATGGATACAATATCAAAATCTTATCTTCGGCTATTTTGTCTTTCGGCTTTTGTTCCTATGGTATAATTTTGTCAAAATCGGGATATTTGACATTGAACTGACTTTAAATGATGTCATCAATAATCGAGGTTAAAAAGCATCATAGAATTAAATTCACGCACATTGCCATAAACCAATATGTTTTCCTTAAAGGTTTGTTTTATTTGTTTTATTCTAGGTTTTAATAAACATACCATGATTTAACAATCTGCATGATTCAAATTATCTGATTGTCTGCTCCGAGTTTTTGGCGATGTACGTACTAAATCGAAACCGAACAAACAGATTGATAATTGCAATAATTTATGTGTTGCAAACTTTTTATTTGCGTAGTATATATAAATATATTATGACAACATATTAATGATTTGTAAATGTAATATATTACCATCTTTCTTTTGCAAACATACTGTATTCTCTTCTCACACTCATAGTCGTTCCATTTGCCTGCGTATTGTGGACCATTGACAGTTCCAAGGATATCAAGACAGTTTTCACGTCTCCCATCACTTGGTTGATTTTTGGACCAGTTAGTGTAACTTAATTGTGTAAAATCCACATTCCAAAGCCAATGACCCTCTTTCACTGCATCACTGGCACCAGCCCAAAAAGCATTTAAAGCTATATAAAATTAACAAATCGTTTGTTAAAGGAATTCGAAGATACCAAAAGGACAGACAGAAATCGTCTGAAGTCGGAAGACATACAAGACCATGGCCAACAGAATGAAACGAAAGACAAACATAGAACGCACAACACTACACTGAAAACTTACGCTGGAGTAACGCGAACCCTACAAAAACCAGGTTAATCACAGTCTGGTTGTATACTAGTATTCATTTCTTGCGTCTACCAGGCGCCGATTTACAGGAAAGGACTATTTTTATTCCATCACCATATATAAAAAATATCGTATTTCTTTTTTCATCTGATCAAAGGAACACCTATGGAAGGTCATCTACCCAACTCCCTCCTATATTCTGTTAAAGGTTTAATTAACCTTATGTGGTGTGACAATACGTTTAGGATGGGCAATTCATGAGCAAATTCAGGATTTTACAGAATGTATCCAAAATGTAAACTTAGAGGAATTAACAGATGAAATACTGCAGCGACCATTTAAACCCATGTGAACGTCTAATTTTAACGAATCCCAGAGCGATAAAAACAGTTTATTAACAGGGGATCGGACTTTTCTGTATCTTATGAAAAGTCACTTAGGTTCATGTAAAGTCTTTCGCAATATTTGGCTATTTCCGGCACTTGTGGTTCAGATGACTACAGCCATAACAAATGAACATATCTATAGTTCTTTACTTTTACTGCCCGCATTGTGCATTTTGAATACAATTAGTTGCATAATTTGCTTGTTTTTACACACATAAAGACGACCGATTCTTTCTTCGATTTCCTGATACCGATGGAAACTTTAATTTACCATCTAAACCTTGGAGAACTTCCCACCCTCCCACAGAATTTCATCGGACAACATTCAATTATATCGATTATATGTCAATTATGGTGAAGTATTGAAGGGTGTGTATCAAAATAATTCAAAATTAATTCGACAAATAGATCTTTTAAAATATAAAAAAAGAATCAAGCGTTTATGTCCGTTTTAAAACAAACATTTTAATTTAGTAATTGTATTAAAAAATCCACAGTGCGGGTAGTACCAGCGTCGGATAGTACGTGTTTACATACGTAAAAGCTGCACACATATGAAACAGTACTTCAAAATATTGGGGAAAATGACGGATGACTTTACTTGAACCTTGAGAAGACAGTCATTACAAGCCAGGATTGCCGTTGTGGAACAGAGAATATACGCTCTAAATCACCATTTCTTATTTTTTTTATCCTTTATTGTGATAAAATATCATGAAGAAATAATACCCCGTGGGTTAGAAGTAACATAAAAATATTCTTATAGAAAAAAAAATATCTGTCTTTATCAATTAAATGCCATAGCATTAAAATTCGTTGGGATGAAATTAATATTTTTATCCTATAGTTTGTTACGAAATTTTGTGAAGGAATTCGACGTTCATATACCACATTGCACTTTTGCAACGATTACAACTGAACAAATCGACGGTTGCCCTAAAAATTTATGACACTTAAGAATAAATGATTTCCTTATAATTCAACGCATTATTTTAAATTATAATGCACGAAACTTTGCAGAATTTTGGGGTCAAAATCCATGTTTATATCAACTTTTGGAGGCAAAGCATTTTACACTATTTATTATAGCATTTTAAACGCAAATGAAGCCGTCCGCATTGCGATATTGAAATTTTTAGTAGACTGTAACAGATTGATTGTGAAATATCATGCTTGTTTTGCAGGAAATCGATGGTAAAAATGTGTTAATTCTCCCAACGTGATTCCCCATACCATGGAAGAATTATAGATACTATAATACTTCCAAGACGGAAGCAATCAAGAAGGATATGGAACCTGCCACACAATCCTGTTGATAATATCAATAAGTAAGGGAAGACCAGAGCAGTTTTTGATTGTGCTGCTTAATACCTGGATATCTCACTCAACAGCAAACTTTTACAGGAACCGGATCTGGTTAACAGTTGAATTGATGTTGTTATTAGATTAAGCCAGGTTATAATAGCAGTCGCTGCTGATAGACATGATAGAGGCAAAGTTTCATCAATATAAAATAGATACTACTGTATGCAGATTAACTTATTGAGAGCAACGTCTCCACGAGTTTTACCACATTTGCACTAAAAGGAACAGCGTCAGTTAATTCACACATGTTTGACAAAGAGGTCATTTCTACAGTTGAGAGACATTGTCACGTGGGAAACTGCATAAAATACCTACGGACAGAGGATCATGCAATCTTTCTCGCACATGATTAACAACGGTTGATGAATATTGGTAGACACAGACTAACAAAACGGATCATCAAGAGCAGGAAAGTATTGGATGCGATACCAGAATCAAAGCTTGCGCGTCAGGTGAAAATTTGAACCGGTATTATACATTACCTAATTGCAGGACCATAGATATTATGAATGTAAACGTAAATGGAGATATAATTAGATTTAAAGTCAAATTAGAAGATCAGTGCGGACAATAAAACGTCTTTCCTGTATAAACAGCTTTGACTTTATGAATAAGTGGACAAACCTAATATAAGTATGTCATACTATTAGTACATTTAATGACTGGTGTGCTTCACAAACAAAACCTGTTATTGAGACATGGATTTAAGTCCAGTGTTGAAAAACCATGTGAGAGATCAAACGAGCATAATCCCAAGACACAGAAATCAAAACACAGAACGACAACAAAAGAAACATAGGCTTTGAATCCACGAACTCCTGCACAAAACAGGTGTAAGAATAGGTGTTCTAGAAGAGAAGCATCCTTTGTATTACGCCCAACACCAGTCATGGAATCCTTAAACTCTAATCCGTGTTAACGTTAATCCGAGAAGAGAACAACTTACTGTTGTATTACCGGTCACAGGACTATACGTAGTTGTGATAATATGATGCAAATTTTACACAGAAACTGAAGCATGAAAAGAGTTCAATGTCAAATATGGAAATGAACAGATATCGGGTAAATAAAAGAGAGACTGCAATCCAACCACTAGATAAACAGAGTAATTTACAAATATAGAGGTTTCCATAGTTAGTCCTTCATCAAGGTTGGAATACACTGCTTGTGAAAAGCGT
>JAULBM010066874.1:0-10166 GCA_032357055.1 Geukensia granosissima | reverse complement strand
ATTGTTTAGTCGGAAGACAGACAAAACCATGGCCAACAAAACGAAAGACAAACATAGAACACACAATATTACACTAAATCACAATCTTTTTGGCGAATCCTTACATTAACCTGAACAATACATAAAATTAAGCATTTTTTTCCTTATTGCCTTATACATAAGTATAACAAACAACGTGAGATTCAAATGCCAACCAGTGACCTTGACCCCTTACTAAACATAATACAATCGATTGGGTAATTGATGTTTATGCGCCAAGAAACTCTTCTTCACATTGAGCCGAAAGGCAAAATCAAACCAAACAAAAACTGTTAAAGACATGCTTTAAATACCACATAATAATGCATCCATTTCAAATAGGGAGTACCAGTATCAAACAGAACAAGGAAAATCGAAGCTATATCTCTAAAATTGCACGTAGTTTCTAAAAGCATGCACCGGGTGCAATTACCGACAAAACATATAACCAATTGCATTATATAAGTAGTAATAATAATACTTAACCTTTTTTCTTCATATTTGGCAGAAAATGTCTGATAAGTATAAAAGGGGCCGTCAGGTTGACTGCTAATAGTTCGTTCCATTTTTCTACTGGATATTCATCTATATTCTTCACAAAATTGATACCTGTCATTAAATATATGATAGTGTAGGTTAGGATGTGAGTGTGTAGATGGACCAGTCATTTTTGACGGGATATGGCGGCAAATTAAGTATTGTCTACCTGTACCGATGATTACAACACTCTTCATGATAAACATCTTTGTAAAGCTTAAAAATAATATGCGGCAAAAAAGGTACAGCTAGTCTATTATTTGTGTTCTTTTATCGATGAAGTTTGTACCGTCTCAATGGTGTAATGGATAGCCTGCTCGCTTCGAGTGCGGAAGATCGTGGTCAAAAGGACAAAGGCATTTATATTGGTATTTGCTGCTTCTCCGCTAAGCACGCAGTATTACGGAGTAAAAGCAAAATCTGGTCGACTCAGAGACAGAATAAAGTCTAGATAAAGTGGCTTGTCTTCCTGTGGACTCTTGTTTTTCTATTGTGATGTGTCCTGTACTGATAAAGTTTGTAACAGTTAATAGCGATATATCTTTATGTTTGAAATTGAAATACAACGACATTTGCACATCTGTTAACGTTGTTTTCTTTTTATGAAAAAGACATGTTTTATATTTATATCACATCATTTTGTTCTTCTTTAACTATTTTTAGATCACGGCTTTCCTTTGTGTTGATTGCAATTTTCCTGATAAAAGATTACTCCTTGAAAACGAATAAGCGTATTAAAATTCAGTATAAGTATGTGACATTGCTAAACTTAAAGTTTTCAAAATCTTGTATCAAACTTTTTTACAACGTATTAAAAACCCCAATCAATATTTACACAAACCTTTAGAAAAATCAATTATTATACCATTGATAGCCTTACCTGCATTGTTAACCAATATATCGATTCCGTTCGGGTGGATTTTATCGATATCGCCACAGAGAGATTGTGTTTGGCAGGACAAATCACATTGTATGTAATGGACGACTGATCCACTAAAATAAAAGTTATGGCGGAAATAACATGTTTTTTTTGTTTAATAGAACTCCAACTCTCCTCTTAATTTATCCAGTGATGAAGATAGTGGAATTTAATCTGAAGATTCGACTTGTCTTTTTATTTGCGAAGGTAAAATTAATACGACTGAAATTTTCCTTATCAACTGACTTTCTATCTCGCTAAGTCAATCAATTACGATATAAATGTTCCCTTGCAAACAAAACAATACCTATTTTCCAACCGCCCAAAACTAGTTTCAGCTCTTATACTCCAAACTCTATTATATACAAATAACTTCAAGATACATGAATGTTTTGAAGAAGAAAACTATCCATTTATGTATATACGCTTGAGCCATTGAAGTGTTAATTTTTCTGAAAACATTCATAGTAAAGTAAACAATTGTGAAAAATGATAAATTCACAAATCACAATGAACAAAAAATATAGATAGAGTATATTAAATACTTCAAGTTAAATCAATTTACTACAATCAGCATTAGATGTTTTCTAAAAAATGAATTATATCCATATCTTGAAAAAGTTAAAACCCTTTATTTTTAAGGAAACAATATGTGTCTTTTTAAATAATTGAATAATAAGGCACTTTTGTACGTATTCTTTTCTCATTTCTTTTATCAAATAAACAATTTTGGAGTGAACTTTGACAGTTAAGAAAAAAGTAATATTATTAAACTGCTAAATTCCGAAAATATGTGCAAAACCAGGTGTATCTAAGTTATGACCAAGTGTATATTTTCTATAAGCGGTCTTTTTCGATCACACGTGTCTTCCCTTAACAGTGCTATGTGAAATGGATTTGAAAGTGAACAGTAAGGCAAGGGTTAATTTTAAGGCCGAGAAATTGCTGATCCCAGAGCAAACAAAGTATACCCAACCTGCTATTTTGTTCATTATTTGTTGTCAGTACTGAGTTTACTTGGTCTTATACTCGGTCTTGCTTTTCCGCTGACTTGTACGCTCTTGATTGAACAAATTTAGGTTTATTGTTTAATATAGCATGATTCAACAATATTAACTTTATCCTCGTCTGCGGCAAAAATAGAATTATATGCTAAGATTTTAAGATTTGTCATACTTACCATACTTCAGACGACACATAATAAAGTCCATGATTGCTGTGACTTAACACCAATATTTTAAGTATTGTCATGACGTCTACTTTAGACAATTGTTCAAAATATCACAAATTTGATTATCGCCATACCTACCAGCTTTTAGCCTCCTCTATCGCTGACGATGCCTTATCTAAAGGTCTCGAACCAGTCAAGATCACCTCGCATCCTTTTTTAAGAAGCTCCTTGGCTATCCCTAGTCCTATACCACTAGTTGAACCAGTAACCAGAGCAATCTTACCCTTCATTCTATAAGGTATTGAAGTTTTATCTTAAGTTGATAAGCGTCACCTAATAGGATGGCCGCATTGTTTATATTTGTGCTATCTCACGTTCTGTTTCACTATCTGAACACTGTAATTGTAGCTTACACACGTTATTATTATACCGTGTGGAAAAGTAAACACACGCAACACACCATTGATATGAAAGTATAGTTATTTTTTAATACGACAGAATAAAATCAATATCGATGTTAAATATATGCAATTTTCAAACTGAAAAGTGTTTTTGTTGTTTCTTAAAGTAATTTCTAATCGTTAAAAAGGTTGGTAAAACAATTTAAAGAAATCGATAGAACAGCAGAGATCGCTATCTAACTATTTTTTTTATAATTTCAGAGCCGGGTTATCGGTAAACAGAAGTTAGAAATGATTAATAGTTTCTTATTCCTATACGGTTTTCATGCATTTCGACCGGTTTTTTTTAAAATGATCAACCCACGTGGACAATTCACTATTCAGCTACAGTTTGAATTTTTAGCGTCAAACCACTTGATTAAAAAAAAATTAGAGAAACATTGATTCCCGTGTTTTCTACATTTTCGATAGTTAAAATATCATTGCGATCGAATGGTTGGTAGAAAGCAGTTGATAGAAGGAATACTAATGGAACAGTGGGCATTTTCCCCATTAAAATAAATCGTCGTCAATAAAAAATAAATCGTTTTATTTACAAATGAAAAGTATAATGTTCCATAAAACAATATTACCAATGTTAAAAAAAATATGGAAAATTAAGGTATGCTATATGTTTATTTCAAGAAGTCGTCTCTCATCAGTAGCATTAGAACCGAAAAAAGGATGTCACAGATTCAAATATAATAATATAAGCATATCATCCATGTACAAAATAGCATTCCGTGATTATTACAATTGATCCTACTTATATTTTCACTAAACCACTTCTAAAAAAATTAAAGTTATTCGTTCTTAATAGAAATAATTTGAAGGTACCAAAGAAACATACAGAAATCGAAAAGTCAGAAAACCATAGCCGACAAAATGAAAGGAAGGACAGATATAGAACACACAACACTACACAGAAAACTTAAGCTGGAGTAACACGAACCCTACGAAAACCAGGGTGCTCCAGAAGGATAAGAAAGTCCTGCTCAACTCGTGTCACTCGGACAAAGCCGGTATTTAGTCAAACTTGGTGCCACAACCGGTATAGGAACGGATTTGTTGTCAAGAAAATGGGAAGATGTCCATTATCATTTGTGAAATGAATATTTCATACCGGTCAATCAAAATCATGATGGCGACCGAAAAATTCCAGAGCGATGACTCTTATCTTACCCTGAAAGACCCTTGGCTCGGTAGCTTTCTTGTCAGCTACAACCCTCTATCAATAAAATCCTGATAAGAAGCAAAAGACCTGGAGTAGAAATCAACTGAAAAACATACACTTCCTATGCAGGTGCGGTTAGAATGTTGCTAGACATGAATGGAAAGTTTAAAATCGGAAAATCAAAGTCATCTCTCTTGTCTTAAAGTTGTGTTCTTAACCCCCCTTACTGTCGATTTCTAGGTGAAGTCTAAGTAAGAAGCAGACCTTTCTGTTTCTGTAGAGTCTTTGACTTCAAGTTCAATGGGATAGATGAAGTCAACATAGTCACCAAATTAAGAGTTACTCAGTGGATGGACACCATCTTTATAGCGAAACGTAAAAACAAAAGATTAAGTCAACTTTATCTCTTTTCTCTGTAGAAGATTTTGTATGAAGTCAGCTTCATACGAATTAGTAAGGAATATTTCTGCGAGAAAGGATGCACAGTTGGTCCTCATTGGAATGCCGACAGTCTGTTGAAACATACGTCCGCCAAACATTACAAAAATGTTGTCATTCAAAAGATCTAGCATCTTCAGGGTACTTTTTGCAGGAATCAGAGTGGTTAAGAAGAAAATAAGGATTGTCCCTCACTAGAACCAAATGTTTGTATCTGCGTTTGCTATCTTTTTAACAAAACAGAGGCGAACTAAACTCTTAATTCTCTTTTGAGTTTTGAATGTGGAATAGTATTATACAGGTTGGAAAAATCAAATATTTTGATGCATTTGCTAGAGGAAAGGGACCTTGATTTAAGGCATTTTTACAGACCTTTGGAATTTTTCAGAATCCACATTTGATTCACGCCACCTGTAGAATGGCTAGTTTCACCATAATTCTGGAGCCCTTTTTTCTGCTGATAGAATAACTGTCAGTAACTTGGAAAGAGGTTTTGTGGATCAATTGGCAGATCCTGCAATGTAACATCGCTTTTCAGGACACTTACATATAATGATGGCGACGGAAAATTTCCAGAGTGATGACTAATCTTTCCCTGAGAATCACTTGGCTCAGTAGCTTTCTTGTCAGCAGCAACCCTCTGTCAATAGAATCTTGGTAGGAAGCACAAGCCATGGAGTAGCGTATCAACTGAGAAATATATACTCCGTATGCATGTGCGGCTAGAATGTTGCTAGACATAAACTGAAAGTTTACAATAGTAAAATCATCTCTGTATAAAGTATTGTTCTTATTCCGCCCTTACTGTCAATTTAAAGATAAAAGTCTAGATATGAAGCAGACCTTTCTATTTCAGCAGTATCTTTGATTTCAAGTCAATAGGATAGATCCGGTCAACAAAGTCACCAAATCAAGATTTATTCAATAAAATCATCCATATAGCTAAACGTGAAACCAAACGATTGAGCCAATATTTTTCTTTTCTCTGCAGACAACACCTTGAGGACAATAAAATAACAATAGCCTTCAGTTAAGACACGACAACAATTCATCACAATATTTTAAATCAGCAATTACGTCCAGTGCAGAACACTCGTGCGAGATATCAAAATTGCAAAGTCCAATGAGACAATACAAACTCGTATCAAATCCAATAACAGAATGAAAACAAAAAGAACAAAGGCTCGACCTCGCGAACTCTTTTACAAAACAGGAGTGGGCTCAGGTGATCCGGAAGCATACTCTGTCCTGCGCACGATACCCGCCAGTAAATACTCTATGTTATTGTGAAAAATAGGACCTAAAACCCTTTTTTGGACAATTGGAAATATCTTTATATTTGTTCTTGCATTCATCACTTGCAATTAATAAAAGGAGTAATTCTATCAAGATCTGCATGCTGGACAGTTAACAAGAAAAAAGAAGTTAAATTATTTCATGTGCTAAAATAACAAAATTACCAATGTTAAAAAGTTATGGAGAATTTTGTTTTGCTATATGGGCCATTCAATGATTAATCTCTCATCGGTATAATTCGAAGCAAAAACATGAAGTCCAAAATATAAAAAGGCAACAAAAGGAACACTCAAATCCAAACGAATCTAAATTGGACGCAAAATTCGACAGCAGGAATAACTACAAAGTGCAATACTTTTCAAAGCCTTTCCGTATTTTCAGTGCTTTAGAATTTTAACAAATGCAGTAAATTTCAGTCAAACATTAATTTTCACCATATTACTTATTATGATTTAAAGGAATGACAAAATGACTCCAAGAATTATATGTGTTATTGGTTTTCAGTATCAATTTTTATAGTGTGTTCTTATTGTTGTTGTTATGTCACACCACTGTCCCAGGTTAGGGGGAGGGTTGAGAGCTCACCAACCAGTTTAGCACCGACACATACTAATGTGCCTGTGCCAAGACAGGAACCTGTAGTCCAGTGGTTGTCGTTGTTTAATAAGTCATTCATTGTTACATGTTCACCATTTTTTCATTAAATTATGCCGGTTGTCGTGTTTATGTATAGTTTATCATTTGTATTTCGGGGCCTTATACAGCTTCCGATATAGTATGTACTATGGATTATTGTTCAAGGCCGTAATGGGACCTGCAGAAGTTTAAATTTTACTTTCATTTAGCTGTCTCATGGAAAATCATCCCACATCTCATATTTTTATATTTGCTAAATATTATGTCAAATTAGTCAAACAACTGTTCTCCATGGCCATAGCAGTCATTTTAAATTTTTCATGTCATTTTTTCTACTCATAGTGCGTAAGAATCCTGTAAATATTTAGCAAACTGGACTCATCAGCTGTGAAAAAAAACTTGCGTACAAAGTTTGAGCTTAGGAAGAAGAAAAAACTAGTATTGCGAATCAGGCAATGTACTGCTATCTTCACAGAAAAACCATATAGTATTGACAAATCATCGTCAAATGATAATGAGACAGAATGGTCAAGAATTTCATAAAAGGTAAATTTCTCATCTTGTTTTTAGAGGCAGTTGGTGGAACTAAAGGGGGTATAAGAGAAGAAGTTTTTGCAGTTAAGAAGGGCATTTGAAAGACGTGTCAATCGAACTCATTAACCTTTTGTTTGTTACTTTCAAATAAGCAAGTCAATCATTTATTTGTTAAACAAAATTTACAAATAAGGATTAAATAGGATTAAACAACAAAACCTTGAAATTAAATAATGGTTGACTTTGAAATTTAAAATTGTATTATTGAATTTAATACATTTTTAGGTGCTATTTCGAAGTCATTATTTGTTTTACCAATGAAGAATTTTATTATTAAGACAGCAAAGACCTTAAATGAAATAATGATTGCCTGCAGATTGTTAAATGCCTAACTGTAAATATTAAAAAAAAAAATTTTATGCATAATGAGCATGTGAACTAGTTCAACAAATATTAAAATGTGAAGGTTCGGTTTGGTCACAAACGGGTTTTGACTACCATTTGAAAAAGAGAAAGGTTTAGTTGGTATAGAAAATTGAGCCAATAAGTCGTGCTGTCAAATTATTGCAAAAAAACAAGACAAATACTTTATTAAAGTCTCAACTCTTATATTTGTACAATGATAAAAAAGTTATAATAAAGTAAAACGTATCTTTACAACATAAGAGCATCTCTAAAAAGAGTTTTGAGAGACTATATATTTTTATATACACATAAAATATCATATCTTAAAATCAACTCATAATTATAATTATTTCTAAGAATATAAAATACACCTTCTTCTAAATAAAATATCGTGGCAGATTTTGGCAGTAAAATAACACATATTTTCATCGTTAAAAATGAAAATGAATTTTTCCTCGTCTGTAAAATTTATAAAATTTTCATTAAAATTACAAGCATGTAGTATACATGCTTGCATAGGTTTGCAAGCATGTATAAAACATGTTTTTTTTTAATAAACACCCACCAACTTTTTTCTGTTTTTTTGCCCGTCTGCCAATCAAAAACAGCATGTAATGTGATTTGATTTGATTTAAATGTAAAGTGCAAGTAACATATTAATCAATGTATTTCTGTCAAATAACAATAACCTGCCAAAGTCATTGATAAAAAGTTTTAATTACGTATCTATAGCAATAAAATTCACATAATCGTTTCCTTTTGTTGTAATTTTGTAGCCTATGGCAATACAATAGGCAACTCCAAACAAAAATATGTTTTGCTATTTTTTGTAGATTGAATTCGTCAGTAAATAAGTATTTATGACAGAAATCCGAAATTTGGGCTTAAAAGATTAAAATAAACAATACAAAAAATTAAAACTGAAGGTGTGATTTCTCCAAATCTTTCACAAAACTGCAGCTAGTTCAGGTACTCTTGAATAAAAAATATGTATGAGATGATGATATCAAAAAGTACATATCCCGTGTGATCGGATGTACCCCCAAAAATCAACGGTGAAATTGTATTATATGACTTAGATCCTGATCTATTTTTTTTATTTGTATTTTCTAAACAATGATCATATTTAATAAAACTGACCTAGGTTAAACATTTTGCCAGGATGAAAGCGATACCGTAGGATTTGGTTCATTTTAGTAGCCAAACCCAAAGCAACAACCAGGACTGAAATAAATTTTTCAACATAAATAGAAAATATGAAGCTACGCCCTCAACATCACCATAGCTTTGTATTTTTGGATGATAACTGCACTGTATATAAGTTTACTTACTTAGCATTACCAGTAGCAGTATCACTTACAATAAATAGTTTGAAAAGAGCACAAAATAGGATAGAATGGCTTCTATTTAAAAACTGATAGGTCATTGATTATTCCTGTAGTTTTATTGAAGTTTTACTCCGCATTCAAAATGTTTTACGGTCAAGGCTTTCGCAAACATGATTTTACAAAATTAAGAATCCAATTCTTACTATTTCATTTTTTGACAACTCCATATAAAAAATCAAGACAAAGGACCACACCCCCAAAAACCCAATAAAACCCATACTTTCATAAGCTAAATTAAAAATAATGCTGATAGATAATTATGAGCTTTAAACGACGTTGTCTAGGAAGCACGCACTGTTTCGGACAGTCAAATGACTGCCTATTCTAAATGCGCGAAGATTATATGTAATAAACTTTCTGTCCAAATAGTTTTTGAACTGGTCCTGTTATTCTCCAGTAGTGACCTTAAGTGTTTTAGACCCTTTCTGGTTTTGGAAGTTGATCTTTGATTGTGGTTATAAAATTTAATTTACTAAAGTTTCATCCACCTTTACGAATGATCATTATGACAAACATAAAATAGAATACGTTTTCCTTATAAGTTTTATATGCTAATGATCAAATGACAGGCGTTATCAAACTAATAAGTTAGACAATAACCAATATGTTACGTCTTATATACGGATCTGTTATTAAAGAAAGCTACGATATACATCTTTTAAAGGTAAAAACTTTATTTAATGTCTTATTTGCTTTACCTGTAGATTCACGAAAAATATTTATAATATATCAATGAACATCAGATTGATTTTCTTCTTAAAAGACAAAACCTGTGTTTTTTTTCCTTTTAAGCAAAATCTTAAAAAATAAATACAACTTGCCAAAAGAATTTATTAAATCTCAATTTTCGTAAAGAAGGATTATTTCTTAATTTGTGCCCTATGAATTATCAGTTGTAAGACTTGTCTGACATGAAATTTATCTAACAATGTTTTACAGAAATTTGTTGCATTTGCTAAAATTCTAAAACACTGAAAATACGGAAAGGCCTTGACAAGTAATGCACTTAGTAGTGATTCCTGCCGTCGGATTTGGCTTCCCATTTGGATTTGTTTTGATTTGAGTGCTTCTTTCGCTATGTTTGAATATTTAACTTCCTATGTTTCGGTTCTAATGCTACTGATGAGATGTTACTCCTCTAAATGTACATATATCATACCTAAATCTTCCATATTTCTTGAACATTGGTAATTTTGTATTTATACTTTAG
>JAULBM010066863.1:0-10166 GCA_032357055.1 Geukensia granosissima | reverse complement strand
CCATAGAACGTCACTGTTGCCCTTCATAATACATGGTTTTCTTTATATAGAATTGGTCATAGATATGGAATACTGACATTTTCTGAGTCAAAATTCTACTAAAAACTATGGGCCAGAATGCCGAAAATCTCTTCGCAAATCTCATTATTTAATTTTAAGCGAAAAAAGTGTCCGATTTCAGATTTTTGTAAGATAGCTAGTTCTATGTGTTTTAAAACCCACATTTTTGTGTCGTCTGCTTCTAGGAGGGCGACATATGGGAATCAGTCTGTCGACTTGCGGCTTTGTCGTTGTATGTCGTTGTCGTTGTCGTCGTCGTTGGCCGAAACATTCTAATCCACCACTGAACCGATTTTAACCTAACTTTCAAACTTTCTTAATTATGAGGTGAAGTGTTGTACCTCTTATTTTATTTTTCAAAAAACCACTATTTTAAATTTTGCTGGAATTTTTTCTTATAAAATGCAGTGAAAAAGGGGGGTACCGTGTCTAATCGGATACTCCTCCTTAACTACTCGATTTAAATTAAACAAACTTCCAAAGATTCGTTACCAATGAATGTAGTAATACACATCCCATTCAATTTTACCAGGAATTAAGTGCAGTAATTTGTTTGTGCACATTTGGCTCGTAGTATTCTGAAAAGGAGGGGGCAACAACTTCTAATCCGCCACTCCTTCTTAACCATTTCACAAAAATGAACAAAATTTTTACAGATTTCTAATCAATAGAAGAAGTATCGCACCTTCTTTTTTTTTTCAAGAAATCATTATTTAAAATTTTCTCCAATTTGGACTTGCAGAATGAAGTGAATAAAAGGAGAGTACCATTTCTAATCTGCTTCTCCTCCTTAACCACTCAATTGAAGTTAAAAAAATTTACACAGAATCTTTATCCATGAATGCAGTAATATATTTCTTATTTCATTTTCAAATTTCTAATCAGCTTCTTCTTCTTAACCATTCAACAGAAATGAACCAAATTTTAATCTTTATCAATAGAGGTAATATTGCACCTCCTATCTTAATTTTTAAATGAAATCAATATTTTGTGTCACTTTTGACTTTTAAAATGTATTGAGAAAAAGGCCAGTTGCATCTGCTACTACTCCTAAACCATTTATTAAACCATGTAAATAGAAATTAAACATTTTTTTAGATACTCTTTATCAATGATGTAGTATTGCACCTCTTATTTTATATTTCATGGAATACAATGCTGTAAATTCCAACAGCAATTTTGAATTGCATTATGCTGAAAAGAGAAAGGGTAATAATTTCTAATCTGCTATTTCTTCTTAACCATTTAACAAAAATTAACTAAACTTATTGCCGTTTATGTTTGCCTTCCTAGGCAAATAGAAGGCAGGCGACACATGTCGTCCTGGGAAAACTAAACAAATATTAGTTTTGTATTTCGGATAGAATCCTTTCAAATGTTTTATTTCATTCATGTTTATTATTTAAATATCAACTTATATCACCCTTCAAGCATTATCTGCAATTTACTTATAAGACTATTGCTTGACAGAGTCTAGCCATACCGGTTTCTAATGTAAGGTGGAAAATATAAATAGTCCATATTTATGAGCAAAAGTATATAAGTAATGCGAAATTTATAATGCCGTGTACTTTATATATTCTTTTATTTAATGATAATATTATTTTTAAATATTGTAGGTTTTGCATCAAGATTTATTGTATCGTCAACATCTTTGTTTTTTTTAAATTAAAAAAATTCCTGCTGAACGACAAAAATCCTACAAGTCTCATAACACGGTGGAAGACATATTATTCCCAAGACCAATTTTTCACAATGAAAAATATGTTCCATTGAAAAAAATACCGATGAATAATTTTATCTCTAACATATACGTATTTGGAGCAGTTAGCTCAGGAGCAATTCTATTTTTGACATTACGTAACATCATTCCTTCTAATTTTACTCTACTTGTCGACAATGCTTTTACAGAAAATATGAGACTCATCTATGTCCTGTCAATTTATTTTTATATATCGCGTAAAAGGTAAAAAAGCCTAAAATTAAAAACAACGTTTAGATTGAACACAGATGCATGACAATATTCACTTAAGGTGTTTAATTCCATTTTCTCTTCAAACCTTTGTATCTTTTAATTATTTCTAGTTATTATATTGCATGCTTTTAATTTTATATTTTCTGTATAGATTTTCATATTGTGTAATCAAAATAACAACATTGTTGGTTGAGGTCATTTTTTCAATTTTTATCTTTTATATTTATCATGATTTTTTTTTCTTTTTCCTTTTAGAAGTTCTTGTATAATATTACCGTGAATTTGCTGTCAATTGAGAATTATTTTTACAATTTTGACCAGGATATTTAAACTGAAGAATTTTTATTAAATCAAATTCATCTTCCACGTTCCGGTTCAAAATACAAACTTACCAACGTTGAATTAATATAAATAATATAAATAATATAATTTGTATATGCTATATGTTAATCCCAAGGAGTAACAACTCATTAAGAGCATAAGAACCAAAACATAGGAAGTCAAAGATCCAAACATGGCAAAAGAAGCACTCAAATCTAAACAAATCAACATGTGGAGCCAAATCCGACGACAGGAACATCTATTTCTCGAGACCTTCACCTATTTTGAGTGCTTTAAAATTTTAACTAATGTAGCATTGTTTGATAAATTTCATGTCGAACAAGTCTGAAAACTGGGCTTATGAATACCCTCAGTGACCTAATCCACCAATACATACATCGACCCAGTGCTTTCAAAATAATTTCATTTTCTTTTTACACCTTGATATCTATAATTCTTTTTCATTTATTATTTTATTGTATGTATTTTTATTGCTTGTATTTTGCTTGCATAGTTTTGAATATATATTAAGTATTGTGTAATCCAAATAACAATATAGATGTTGAGGGCAAATATTTCTTTATATGTGATCTTTTACACTACTAAATAAAATTTTTCTGCTTACGTTTTAATTGATTTATTGATTGGTGTTTAACGCCACGTCGGCAGTATTTCAGCCATATCATGGTGAGAACATGCATTATATTTTCTGTAATGAAATCAAAATAAGATATACCGTACTAAAATGGTCAGTTTGGTTTATTTACAAATAAAAATAGTCTTAAAAGTTACGATTACACTATAAAACATTAATATCACACACAGAGCAAACAAAAGATTCGTTCAAATAAAGCAAGGAATAAATATAAACAAATTAAATCAGTTTATAAAACATTAAGCTTACTTTTTAAGATATTGGAGAATATTTCAAAGAATATTTCAACAGACAAAGAAAGAGTTTCAAATCTACTTCATCTTTAGTATTGGTTACTTCAAATATCGATTGAAGTCATGTTAGCCTAGTTTATTTTCAACTAATTGATATTGTTTTGACCTTGAAAAAGTAATTCAAAGATATCAAGGAGGCAGACAGAAATCCTTATGTCAGAAGACAGAAAAAAAACAAGGAGAGTTCAGGTGTTGCGGAAGGGCTAGCCATCCCTGCGTCACTAGTGGCACCTGTCTTGTTACTCAGTAAACAAACCCATAATCAAAATCGAAGTTACTCATAAAAATGTAGAGGAACAGATTTGTAGTAACGAGAGTAGGAAGATATCCACTGTCATTTGTGAAATATATATCTGGTACTGGTCAATCAAATCATGATGGCGACTGAAAAATTTCCGGAGTGATAATTTGAATTCTTTGCTGATGTTTTTCTTATTGTTAATTTTAATTTTTAAATTTTTATATATTAAGCCGTATAACACATGCTTTCTGCAATAAAGATGTGATATAAGCGCATGATTTGTTTTGTTTCATTTGTTTTGTGAATTGAGGCAGACGCTATCACACCTGTCAACGTTTGGTTTTATCTTTATCATCTAAATTTATGATTGGTATAAACACTTTGAATTTACTGTCTAATACCCGCTTATATATCAGGAGAATGCGATAACAAAATGGTTTTCTCCACTCTTTTTCGATAACATGTTGTGCGTTTGGGGTAAAGAATTGTTTGTGGTGGGAAATAGACCAAATTAATCTTCAGCATACATCAGTTATAAAAAGGGAGATGTGGCATGATTGTCCATGAGAAAGCCACCCACTATTAATGTTAAATAGCAATCGAAATATGCAAATGTTGTTAGTGATTTTAATTAACGTGAAATAATAAAATAGAAAGAAGAAAATCTAATGGCCGCAAGCCCTAACTTGAGACAGTTGCATGCAACATACAGCTTGTTTAGACAAGTTATTATGAACCAAGATATTTGAACTCAAACAATAATATCCATAAAAAGAAATATAACTGTTGACACGAGGACGCAAGAATGCCATTCCAGTCAAATACAATTAAAAAAATTGCTGCTTATTTATAAATATATCGGTTCTTTTAATGATTCAGATATCTTATACGTTTCTTGAAATTTTGATTATATAACGAGACTTGCAAGTTTATCACTAAGTGAAAAAGCAGATACTTCTATTCGATTAGCCTTTCCTATGATTAGATAAATTTTTGGGACATTTCTAACGACCGGTATTGTAAAGTCTTGCATTGCGCGATCCTCGTGTACTTCGCATGTATATTCAGACAAAAAAAGTCCATAGAAAATTAGTCATAAGAGAAAAAGTTTTAACAAGTCGAGGAGCTGTATATCGCTTATAAACTCACCAAAGGCAATATTTATTTTGAAATTAATACCTTGAGATGATAACCTGTGATATGCAGTTCCCACTAGCTGTTAAACCTTTATTAAATTTCATAAATATGGTACATTGATGTCACGTGAGATGAACAGCCTAGTCCTGATATTAGAACATGCTCGCCCTTTGTAATGAATAGATGCCAATATATAATCAAGTAATTTTTATTCTAATCAATGATATTATTAAGTGCAGGAATATAATTTTCAGTATTTTCAAAACTGTTGACTAATATCTTAGTTTTCATAAAGACGTTTCTGAAATTTGAATAACGTGTAATCACGATTTTCCGGATCGTAACTAGCAGATTCGTATTCTGAACAAACTCATAAAAGAACAAAGGAAATCATAAGAGACCATTCGAACATTTCAAGAAGATCTATAGATCAAATGATGGATTTGCAAATTAACCAATTGGAATATATGAAAATGCTTACTGAACAATTTAAAAGCAGAGAAAATAAAGACAAGCATGATCAAATAGACAAAGAACCACACACATGTGGTAAGAAACGATCTAATCACCATGACGACGAACATGATATTCAAATTACAAATTTAATAAAGATACGATCAGTGAACCATATAATGATATCGAGTTAGATGACTTTGGTAAGCTGATAACACGTGTAGAGTGTGAGAAAGATTGTTCTAAAAATAATGAGGCGGAGCCTATCGTTGCAGGTGATGTTGACATCCAATAGGTCAATGAATTGATGGATGAAAATATTGAATTTAACAATCAATCAGAAGAAACAAGTGTCCCTGTTGAAGAGAGTCCTCGCTTCTCTTAGTTCTCAAATTTCTGAGAAATAGTTTAAAAATACAAAATTACCAATTTTAAATAAATATGCAAAATGCAGCCAATTTCTGTAACAGATTGGTTGATTAATTTTATGTCAGTCTGAAAACTGGGCTGGTGATATTCTGATGAAATAACTTTGACTGTTGTACAAATTACAATTTTTATTAATTTTTTCTTAATTTTCACGAATTTTATGACAAAAGTGTTAAAATTGATGAAAAATCACGTATTTCTGAAAATTATAAATAAAAAATGAAAACAACGCTGTATAATTTTAATGAAGAAGAAAATTATAATTTTTCAAATAGATAGTGGTTTTTAATCATATGGGCAATGTTTGAGCACAATGGTGTAAAGATGCATTTTTTTAAATTAAAAATCATATATTTCTGGAAATAATCATTTGAAAATAAAAACATTGCCGTATATTTCAATGATAGTTTTCATAACAAGAAAGGATTTTAATCATGTTTACATCATTTCAGTAAGTGTTGGGGTAAGAAATACATTTTTAATGAGAAAACTCATATTTGTGGAAATTTAAAGCAACGCAGTATAATTCAAATGAATTACAAGTTTCATTTATTTCAATATAGTTTTTATAAAAATAACACATTTTTTATCAAATGTGCAACATTTAAGTAGTTTTGGGGGTAAAAATACAGTTTTAATGAGAATCTCGTATTTCTGGAAATAATCAATTTAAAAGGAAAACAACGCCGCATTATTCAAATGAGGGACAAGGAATATTTATTACAATAATAGTTTTATAAAAATTTCAATTATAGTTGAAAAATACCCCTCTAATGTAAAAATCATATTTTTAGAAATAACCAATTCAAAATTTTAAAACAAACACTGTTTAATTCAAATTACTGACACATTACATTTAGTGCAAACATATGAATAACCAGATTTTATTCATTATTGCAAAAATTGAATATGTGTTGGGGTAAATACACATCTCATGAACTGTCACACTATATCTCTTTTTCTTCATTAGGTAATTATTGAAAAATTTATAATATTAAATATGTATATAAACGGGGAAACGTACATTGTCATTCAAATGGAAAATATAAAAATCAGAGTGTTACTAAGCCAGATGCTCCCAGGGGTAAACAAAGATTTAAAACATTGCTTGATAATTGTCTGCTGGTTTTAACATAACAGTAGTCCGATACTGGTTTCTGAAAAGAAGATGAAAATAAGAAATTCCCATAGGGTTCAATGTTAAACTAAGTTTCCTCATGACGGCCATTTTGAATTTCCGATAAGCAAAGGAATTCGAAGATACCAAAGGGGCAGACAGAAATCATTAAGTCGGAAACGATTCACAAGTTAAGTACAGGACCAACTAACAATCGTTTCTGCTAAGTAACAATTATTTCCACTTAGTAGTTTCTGACAAGAAGATGTTTGAAATTGAACCAATCAGAATACATAACTGGCACTGACGGCCATGTTGAATTTCCGATCCGCATCAATTTCACAAATCTGGTAAGTGACCACCTGCCTAATTTTTCAGCAAAGTTAAGTTGAAATCTGTGCAATGGTCTCAATGAAGAAGACGGAAATGGTAAAAGTTAACAGATGAGGCTGATGTGACGGACGTAAAGTGATGACAAAAGCTCACATGGCTATTGGGCCAGGTGAGCTAAAAAGGCTCATCTTGTCAAATTTTTTTGATCTACTGATAGTAGCTTCACCTTTATCTTAAAACAAAAAATAAATGTGGTTCCCGGAACCTCGTGGGTCGCCTGTTCACCCTGTGGTCAGTGTAAAATATCTAGTTTAATATGACAAAACGTTTAACCAAAAAATTAACAAATAGTATAAACAAGTTCCTATGATCACTTGTTCCTGCAGGAAATAATTTAGCTGATCGCTCATGCATAACGCAAGTCCATACCAAATAGCAAGTGGCTAGGAGTACTGGTTTGGACCAGGAACTGCTTGCGAACAACTTAGGGTTGTCGCTCATGCAACAAGGGATCGGGGCCATCAACTAAGTATAAAAATAGGAGATGTGGCATGATTGTCCATGAGACAGCCACCCACCAAGTGACAGTAGAATTCGAACTTCTACAGGTCCCATTAAGTGTTGATTTGCGCTGTACCTTTATTGGTGAAACTGTATAATATATTTTATCGACCTACAAATAAGATACTCATCACAATATCCCATTTCCTATAATTGTTGAAGCTGCCGCTGCAGCCTACTTATGTCTCACCTCCCCAACTTTTCGTCACATGTGATACAAAGATTATCAGGACCTATTCAAGCTGATACTGCAAGCCAAGCGGACCAATATATGGGTATGCGAATATCAAATTCTAGATCTTGACCTTGCTGTGCTTAGATAATCTGTAGAAGAAATATCATTTTATAATGCATGTAATTTCCTAGATTTTGACATTCAGAGGCAAAATATTAACAGCAGACCTATTTAAGGAGATTTGTAGGTAATTATGACACATAATGGGTTACTTGAAGTCATGCATGTATCAACATATTTTTAATTTACAAGAGGAAAGCATTGGCCATTTGATTTTACGCGGGTGAGGGTGGGGCATGGGATTTTTTAGATAAAATTCTGACCCTGATTTTGTCCCTCTCAAAATCTGGCCGGCCAAATTTCCTGGCCCGCATACAAATTCCAGGCCCCCAATATCAAATGGTCCGTGCCTACAAATTTAAAGCAATTTTAGTCAAAACTCAAATCACATGCGTCGTGGTTAAATATAACAGAGAAGTTATAAATTACCTTGCTGAACAGTGTTAAAGTTTTTGCTTATGTCATAGTATTTTTATTAACAATTTTATCAATGTATCCTACTTAGCATAAATGTCGTTAACTTAAGAGCAGTTTGGCAAATCTCTTTTTACATTTCATGGTCCTGAATAGATGAATTTGGTCCTGCACACATTTTTATTTGAGGCTATTTAGATTTCTTCACAATGAGTCAGCGGTATTCCACCCTATTACAAATTGCTCAATTTTGTATCATTTAAAAAAGACTAGTCTCATAGTAAAAGTCCAAAAAGATGAATAAAAGAAAACCGTCAATGCTGAATTTGTTCCACGAACGTATGATTGATTTCTGGCTTTCGAATAATTCTGAGTTGACTTCCAAAATGTTGTCAGACAAATTCCGTGATTTATTTTGAATAACTGTATCGACAAGTCCAGTAGCTAAAACTAGGAAGAAGTTTAGTTGGACAACCCGTCGAGTTATGTACTGTCAGCTTATCAGCAAATGTAACCGATAGAAACGTCTTGAAGCACTGAAATCGAGGGACACTTTTGAAAATGTTATTTTGTTGATGAAATGGAAAGCTATTTCTCTATAAACCGAATTTCTTACTACAGAAGATACTAGAAAGTAAACGGAAACCTAAACATGCATACAAGGTAGGCATTTAATAGTGATTATGAAAGTAAAGTTAGGAAACATGAGAGGGATATACATGCAAGAAAATTTCTTTTTATTTGGCTACTATAGTGAAATTTTTACTTTAATTATTTGAATTCATACAAGTACATGTATGTGTTATTTGAACAATTAATTATTTCAATTTTAATCTACATACGTATGTTGTAAAAAATTCAGTGAGTATAATTGACGGTCATACCAAATATGCCTGACATCAAAATTCTCAAACCATGTTGCATACAATGTACATGTCCACTATTTTATCAACAAGACCAAATATACATTTACGGTACACTAAAATGTTTTCATGCTGACTGCCATAACTGTCAGGTTGTAAATATTTTATTTGTTGTGTTGGCGTGACATGAATGCAGGGTTCATACATTCCCTGTCAATCTCTCGAAATTACTTTTATTAATACAATTGAATCTGGGTGCATGTACAGCAAGATTCATATAATCAATTAGTCTCAATATATAGTTTGTAAACAAATAGTTAGTGATCATGATGACAGTACCTATGTACACATGCACTACAAACAATGAAAAATCTGAATAGACCATTTTTTGTCTGAATTTTACTTAAAAATTACTCGACATTCTCAACATGTCTGACTGGTTATTGACTTGACTCGACATATTCTTAACCTTCTCGACCATGTCTGAATATTACTCGACACATTCTTAACATTCTTGACAATGTCTGAAAATTCCTTGACACATTCTTGACATTCTCGACCATGTCTGAAAATTACTCGACACATTCTTGACATTCTCAACCATGTCTGATTATTGTTTTACACATTCTTGACATTCTTGGCCATGTCTGAATAGTGCTCGACACATTCAGACATTATTGACAATGTCTGAATGGTGCTCGACATATTCTTGACATTCTCGACCATGTCTGAATAATAGTCAACATATGATGTAAAATGTAAAATGTTTCTAAAAATATTCTCGACATTTTCTACCATGTCAGCATACTACTAACAAAATTTCATATTCTCAACAGTCACTTTTGAAATGGAATATTAAACATTTTCAACATTATCAGGAATTTCCTTAAGATTTGAATTAACCTATTAAACTCTTTAAATCATGTATGTCATTCAGTGTTTGTAATTTCGAAGATATCCGACAGCAAATAGCTATTTCATTAAAACATATATAAGAGTAGAAAGGCATTTTTATTTTT
>JAULBM010066862.1:0-19889 GCA_032357055.1 Geukensia granosissima | reverse complement strand
GTCCCGTTTTTTTCAATATCCCTTATGCTTTTCTAGTCACAAATACACACAAATACAGAGTTTTCTTGTTACTGCATTATAGCAAACGAAATTAAATATGTATATCGCTCGTAAACGTTATAGTTCATTTCTACAGTGTATTTTTCTTCCGTATGTCTTCCAAACTGCTCGGCGCCTTTTTGTAGTGGTTAACCTGACGGGAATAATTATGCAGGCTGTTTCACGAAATGTCGCAAGTGTAATTTCTATCGTAAATTATGACGTCACAATGAGTTTTTCTTTGCAGTTTATACACTTACGATCACACTCAGATTCAAGAATTTTTGTTAAAATCATAATGATTGATGGTCTACAGATTTAAATACAATAACAACATTTTTAAACTTCTTCGTGTAATTTATTGAGACAACAGTTTAGATTTCACTAGTAGTAGATTGCAAGTCTTTAGGGTTTCATCAGAACAGAAGTCAGAATTTTGGCCGACAAAGTAGAGGATAGAAAGCCAAATCACCGATCAAAGTGTACGAATAAATAGCCTGCATTAAAGGGCGTAGATCTGAACCATTTTTAGATAACTTAAGATAAAAGTTTATAACATCTGTATAAAAAGGAGGATTTTAACATACTGGGTGTATGTTTCAAATAGTAACGCCAAACAGCTTTAAAACATATCAGAAGAAAATCTCATATCAAAACGTAGTTTTTCAGACAGATATAACAGCCAAAACCACAAGTGTAGACCCCCATTAATATACTCAGGCAAGTTTTCATTCATTCAAAATGCTTAACAGCTTTCACAAAAACCTAGACTGTTTCATTTAATATATAGACTTGACAAATTCACTAGGTATTCTATTTGTCCACCCGGGTCATTATAGCTATGGATGAATTGCTCTGGGTTATAATTACAAAAAGTTATATTCAAATTCAAATCTTACTAAAATAGAAATAGTTTAACAGCTATTTTGGAAGATTTTCAAGTTCTGAGTTTTGACAAATATGCATAACAAATAACAGTAAGAATTTATAGTCCTTTTCGAGAACATATTTCCGAAAGCCAGAGTTTGGTTGAAAAATAAGAATTTGTAAGAGTTGTTTCCCTTTGCAGGTAGGATATCACATCGGCGTAAGAATGAGCAAGGAGAAACCCCGACTTTCCCTGTACTTTATCTTGAAGGATTAGCTTTCTACGACTACCAGAAGTAGTTCAGGTATTTACGCTCTTCATCTTAATTTATAAAAACTGAAAGTGAAAGCTTTAACTATTTGTCCTCAACAGAAAATTGCTGCACGTTTTAGTGGTGATTTCTTTGGAAACTTTATACCACACTACCCGGAAGCCAGGAACCAGAATGATAATTTTTAATTTTAGAAGGAACCATGGCCTTCCGGAAATGGGTTTTCGGAAAGGGCTATAGTACATAAAAAGGAATTCATTAAAATTATCAGATGACATTTATATGTGTTTTTAATGAAAGACTGAAAAGAAAAGTGGTGACACCTAGCAGAAATCTCCAAACCTCCTTAAACTGTCAGTAACAGTATCGATCAAATTATACAGGTTTGTTAAATATGATATGAATAAACCGTCTCTTTAAAAGTTGTCGTCCGAGTGACATTGTCGGATGAGGATACCCACAGTATCCAATACCTCACAAAATCATTTCAAAATTAAGAATTATTTTCATATAAAATAAAATTGTGGATTCAAAATACGATGACCTTCTGTTGTTGACATGCATTTACGTGTTTTATTTACTGTATATAAGTTCTTATTAACATAAATTATAATGAAAAGATTTATTCTTTAATAGAACCATGTGTTCAATATAATCTTGCTTTTTTCTGTCTGACTGTTTTCAACAACTATTACTAGTAAATAATTTTTTTATTAAGAAATAATTTTAATACAGCAAATTTTACTGAAGTACCAATTTTCTTTATAATATATAAAACTTATAAAAGCTCAATATTAAATAATATACACGTGGTTAATCACCTACACAGAACCAATTAAGAAAATTCAACAATTTACCTACAATATCTAATTTATTTTCATATATGTGCAATTTATTATGCAATTCGATTTTCACGAACCTGGATAACATACATAATTTGTATATTCTGTAAGATTTGTAAGATTTGTCCCCCTTTACGGTAGATACCTTGATATAGAGTTGACGGTGAAATTTATGAATTTGTTTTTTAAAGTCTCTTATTTAATAACCAGGACACTGGCAACATCACTTTTTAATGTATTTTATTAATATCTATTACCATGTTTTTTTTTTGTTTTTGATAAAATAGTACGTTTTAATGAGAAAATAACGGTTATGTCCATTTTCCCATTAAACTTATTTAAGGATACTTAACGAGAAGGGAGACAAATCTTACAGAACCCGATTGGTGGGAAGACCGAATATTGTATTTAAAAATACACAAAATGGCATCGATTTGCCGATGGTCTCCAAATTAGAGAAATGAACCTAAAAATTCTATTAGATCAATCAAATATTTGATTTCCAATACCACCGCAAATTGTATCAATCCGAATTTGCTTTAAGTGATCTTAAGTGTTGATATTGGATTAATTTACCAATATTTATATACATATTTTTCAATACACAAAAGTATGCCAATGTTTACTGCTGTAACTGACAATTAATTTCTCTTCTTCAGCTACTTTCATCGCAGGCGATATAAAAAAAACGATTGTCAGTTTATCCAATAATGCATCAATTTCTAGATCATATCTGCATATTGACAAGAAATGCAGTTAAACAAAAACGAATTATTTAGATATATATAACCTTGTCTTATAGACACATATTGCCCCTTTAAGTTATATAATTTGCACACTATAGCTATCACAAATATTAAATATTGAACATTGTCAGAATAAAAGTAAGTACATGATTCAACAGTTAATGCTTCATATATAATAAACTACACAAACTCATACCAAAAATATACCTATTGACAAGTAGCTACAATGTAATGAATGTGGAATTTTTATTTTATGAGAAATCAGTTAAAATCTCAATAAGAATGGGCCTTTCTAGGACTGGTTTTTTGTTGCTTATTTTAAATTTGTACCTGGTATTAAAAACAAAGTAAAAATTAGATATTGCGAGTTATCAATAATCTATGAATATTGTGAAGGTACTCTTTAAAATATATTCGTATCCTTGACCTCACTGTGTGAAGTGGTCACTGGTCTCGTGACCCTTTATTACTGGTAGCGTGAGCCTGAGCTTCCGGTAACACAGCTGAATTATATAAAAATATCATTGGTAGCATGGATTTAGCAAAGGCTCTGGTTTGTCTTTCTTATGATATATGACAACAATTGACTATATTTCGATCAATAATAATTTAATTAGAACTTAAATGGTGAATAAACAAAAATCAATAGTAAATAAATCCAGAGCGAACTATAGAACAAGGACCCCCGGTTACTCTCGGGGTAGTTGAGTATTTATTCATCTCGCCCAACCACCGGACACGTTTTTAGCAAGGGTTCTACCTGCAGGTGGAGGAACCGAACGGCCTATTTCTATATCCCATCCAGCCTCAGGGGTCATTAAAAATGAAAATGAAAGAAGAAAAAACACTGTTCACTGACAAAACAGAATATTTACATATTTACAAACCTACAATCTAACCCCTTATCCGTGACAATACAGACGATGAAAAAGAATCGAAGGGCCAGACAAAAGTATAATGTATGATGAAGAAAAGCACAGAAATAAACCCCATTAGATAGAACAATTAAGTTTAATATATCTTATAGAAATTTGGCCTTGGTGACCTTTTTTTAAATTCTAAGGTCTATTCAATACAACATAAATGCCAGTTTAAAAAAAATGACTGTTTCGAGGTGTTTTGGTTTTTGCTGTATTGCAGAGGAACATTTATATCGTCACCTTTCTTGTCAGAAGTTTAACTGAACGGTTTTGTGAACTAAAATTAAAGCTATGTAAAGCATAAATGTGTACAAAATTTTGAAAAATGTCAATGTTACTTTTATACAACAAAACACATGGCTAGAATGGAATAAATGTAATCTAAGACAAATAAAAACAGTATAAATTTTAAATGATGTAAACTTGTATATTGTTTCAAAATGGGCAGTTTTCCCTCCAAGACTAATTTATTAGGTTATCTAATAGCAAAATTATTCTTATAGATTTTTTATTGAATCATTGATGAAGGGTTAGATTTTTTTTCAAAACACCTCAGATTAGGTTTACATATGTATATGTGTAACATAACCTTATTGGCAGACATTATCTGCAGTAGTATATCAATAGATCTTCCAAATTTTAAAACGAAAAATTAAAATTAAAATAAAACATATGTTGGGTTACTCATCATTCCTTATGTAATTATACAACTCACAAATTAAACACACTGAATGAATATAATTATATAAAACTTTTTTTAAATTTTAAATTGTCAATACCTATCTACAAATCTAATTATTATACACATTATACGTTGAATATGATAACTGCATGCGTTGACATAGTAAGAAAATATATACCAAAAAAACCTCGTGGATTTTAAATTCTTAATTCATTAGCCAAGTTATCTTAAATTATTCAAGGCTCAAGCAATATAAAAATAGGAGATGTGGCATGATTGTTCATGAGACAGCCACCCACCAAATGACAGTAGAATTTAAACTTCTACAAGTCCCATTATGGCCTTCAATCATGCATACATTACACTGCTTAATATTTGTGTTATAATGTGATTTCGTAAATCATATTCAGTTCATGAATTTACCTCTGCTGGTGGGACACTGAAAATACGGAAAGGCCTTGAAAAGTAAGCACTTAGTAGTGGTCCCTGGCGTCGGATTTGGCTTCCCATTTCGATTTGTTTGGATTTGAGTGCTTCTTTTGATATGTTTGAATCTTTGCTTTCCTATGTTTCGGTTCTAATGCTACTGATGAGAGGTTACAGCTTGAAATGTACATATAGCATACCTAAATTTTTCATATTCCTTTAACATTGGTAATTTTATATTTTTGACATTAAAAAACTGACACAGTCGATAAGCCTTCCAATTTATTTTGACAATATCATGGCAGTGAAAAATCAGGTGATTATATCAAAAACTTTTCCTCTTTCAACGATTCCATTTAAGCAGAACCGAGAGGCGAACGCACCGTCGGTGTCCATCAAGTACGGGACAAAGCCAGGTGCGTGCTACGCGGATATCTTTTTCTTTTTACCCTTTTAACATTTAAACAAAACATTCATTTCAAAACTTTCTTCTAAATTAGTAAACCCCACACACATATACATATAAGGGGGTAATCGACCGGCATTTGCATGAAGGCATTATAATGACATTTAATATTTTCAATGTTTTAGAACTAATCAAGGGAACAATATGAAAATAAGAACTAACGCATAATAAGTTTTGTCTTGGTTTTCCCGTTTGTGAAAAATTTACTGCACAGGAAAAAATTATAGTAGTGACTGAAATTAAAACGTTTTTCAGCTACTGTTTAAATTTATGAACGTGTGTGACTTTGTTTCAACTAATTATAATTTCCACTTCTTTTGATGTAAAAACAGCTTGACAAGGATGAAAAATCTGGGTCTCTGTCAAAGTAACATAACTTCCTTTCCTTGTTATCATAAATTGTCCATTGATGTTGCGTTGGCGCGGTTCTCTTTGGCACTTTCAACTTATCCACGAAATGGGACTTTCCATCTATGTAAAATCGAACTTGCACAAGTTCGTATCTGAAAAGCAAAATTAACAGTAATCTTTACAAAAACGAATAAATAATTTCAAATAACAGTTTAAAAACTTTTTTACATAATAATTTAGAATTATTTTGAATGAAGACACAAGAAAAAACATCAGAGTTGAATTACAAAAGACGCAGCTGTGATAAATCTAAGTAAACAGTAACAGTCAGTTAAAAAATAAGCTTTATTTTTCAAATGAAAAAGCCGTCTGTTGTTCGTCTGTTTGATTGACATATCGTTTATATGGTCTTCAGACTTAAAGATATCTGTCTCCTCCTTTTGGTATCTTCGAATTCCGTTTATATATATTACTCTATCTTAAATGCCTTATTCTTATGTAAAAATATCTGATATAAAGTAAAATTTACATCAAACCGTCATCAATTTTGACTTTCTCTGGAAGATCACTGCTTACATATTCCACGCAATCAAACTGTAGGTTAAAAAGATCAACTGCAAGCAGGTGTGGTGGCGTTGTGATTTTTCTTGCCCGGCTACCACCACAAAGTCCTCCATTTCTGGAACCCACAAATCGTATTTTTCGCATAAGTTTAAATTAAAAAATATATCCTGTAATAAAACAATATCAACAACTACCCGAATGTAATATTCACATAAGGCTCTGTTTAACTTTCTAAGAAGTTAAATACATATCAAGTGACTTGTTTAACCTTTCATCTTAATATCTAGCCTATGAAAATGACGATCAGTAGGGATCCTGATTTTCTAAAGGATTACGAAAGTTACGATTTTGACTAAAATTCATCGAAGGCTGCAGGTTCTAGAGTGTTTAAAAGAATGCTACGTCTGTTTATTATTGAGTTTTAGCAAGAATGTTGCAGCATTGCAGACGCACGGATGATAGCATTACAATATCCCGTCGCAACAATTTTTGTTGATCTTTTACATTGCGAAGCAATTTGTTTGTATTAGTCCTATTTGATATTAGTTAGTTGATATTTTATTCTTCTATCTTTCCTTTTTACATATATAATGTATGACAAGTCTATACGTTTTTGTATTAAATAATTTTTTAAATGTTGACTTACCCACAGGGACCAAGATGTCGTTTTAGGTATGAGGCTATAACTTCCTTTACATTGTCCTTAAGGGATTTTCTGAAAAAATCATTATGATAAACTCAACACAAGCTCCATGATAAAAGTTGTTAATATACATTCATATAAAGCAATGAGTAGTAAGCTCGTATAACTACATATTACTGTTTAATTTTTTATATAATTCTTTTCAAGTTTTAAGCTATGAAAATCTCAAATCTAACTGTATATTAAACTAGTAAAACCAAATACGATGATTACACATCTGCAGGGACTCGAAGGTCCATACTTCAGAAAAGGCCAGTTTTGTAATTGCTTTTTTATAATTACCCTTGTGCCTGCCAAACTGTAAGAACATTTTGGCATTCTGATGTCTTGATATGAGAAAATGTACATTCCATATTAGTGCAGTTGCTCTCCACTCGAAGTTTGTTCCTTTGAAAACATGTATATATTAGATCTTTCTCTGTGCCTGCCATGTTTATACGTGTATTACAGTTTGACAACATGTTCCCAAATTTACACCATGCAATTTTTCCTCGTGAAAATTCCCTATTCTCATAGGCTTTCCATATCTCGTAGAAAATCTAAATAACATAAATATTTGATTCTTATGATACGTATGTCACAACATCTTATATCTATTTTTAGAATATCATGTAAAAGAACCATAAAGGCATAGAAATGACGTCTTTAACTTGACTTTATCAACAGAAAATCATTAGCAACATAATTACCTTTACAAAATAAAAAGGTAGAAACATTCAAGAAACAACTATATTAACCAGTAGGATTCAAATTTTTGAGTATTTGTTACTCGAATTTTGGTTCAAAAGTTGAGAATTACAAATTTTAGCCAGGGATAAAAAAGATAAAATTAGCGCATATAAGTGGCCTATTAACACATTTTAGTAATGTTAACCAGGTGTCTATGCCATTTTTAACAAAAAGCTTGATTTTTTTATTGGGGGGGGAGGTGGTAATATATTTCCAGTCTTCTAAGCGCATGTTTGAGGGCTACTGCCGGCGCATTTTTCTTCAGAATTCAGTGGGTTTTTTTTAATTGATTATAATTTGTAAATGCTTTACATTGTCATATATTCAATAAAAATATCAGTCTTACTAAGTCGTTGATAAATTATGAATAGTTGGGTAAATTATCTCAAAGGTTACTCTGAATCTGTGTAAGATGCATTGTCTATGGTATTTTGCACATTTGTTTTCACATATGATTAGATAAATTTAATTCACAGTTTAACACCATATTTAAAGTAACACATCCAATATTGAAGAAATTATTTAAAGCACCAAAACATTTATGTAGAAATTCTTCCATTCAAATCACTTGTTCGTCAATAGCAAAACATTTTTTGAAGGAAGAAGATAAAATTTGCACTAAATATGACGACACACCTAGATACACTTTCAGTAAGAGGTATGCCACATACACTACAACCTATTTTAAAATTTTCGAAATTGTATAAAGGCAATTTCTAGAGTGAGCTGTGATGACAGTAAGTAGAAAAGCCCTTTTATATGTCCCTGGACAAAAATCAGGTGCTCAAGTTTAGTGTAGTTTAGTATTGTGCTCTTAAGGTGAACATCAATTAATTTTCGTGAACTATAGTATTATGTGTGTTATGAATATGAAATAAAATGATGTTTTCTTTACCTTGTGCAAATCGTTATGAGCTTCTTGGAACTCCTTACGTAACACAGGATCAAAATGTAAGACAATGAAAATCATAACCAGGAAACCATCTATACAGCATGTATTGTATAGCTCTAGCTCATTAGTTTTGGCGCCATCTGCTGGTACATCCAATCCCAGCCGGAATTCAATCTTATTATCATCTGTAATAAATAATAATCGTTTTTTATTTCCTTTTTGGTTATAGATGTACCCGATTAAAATTTCATAATATTATGTAACTTTCTTTACGATAAAGTGTACTCCACAAGCTGTGTTAATCAGATGTGGATATTCGAAATTCGAAAGATCTGCTTCAATACCTCAAATCCGATTTTTTAAAAATTTTGTACAAGTATTTACAACGTTTGACTTTAATACCCTTTATACCACTATTCCACATTCACAACTTAAAGACCGTCTTAAGAAATAGATTCATCAGTGTTTTGTTAAACAAAATGAAAAATCCAAGAAAAAGATATTTGATTTAAGGTAAAAAGATACCTTACTTTGTTAGAGAACACACCGCTTGTGCTAATAAATACAGTGAAGGTGATATTGTCAAAATGCTGGACTTTCTAATTAATGTAGAATTTGGTGGGCGAGTTTTTGAACAGACAGTTGGCATTCCAATGGGCACAAATTGGCGCCCCTACTAGCGGACTTGTTTTATACTCTTATGAAGCAGAATTCATTCAGGGACTCCTGCTAAATTACAATAAGAAATTGACCAGATCGTTTATTTTTACTTTTCGCTATATCTATGACGTTTTGTCATTGAATAATTCTACGTTCAGTGAACATCTCGACCAAATATATCCCAGCTAACTAGGAATTAAGGAGATTACAGACTCAACAAAATCTGCTGCATACCTATTTATTCCTCAAAGAGGGAAAACTTGTTTATAAGATTTACGACAAAAGGGATGACTTCAACTTTCCTATTGTAAACTTCCAATATTTATGTCGCAATATTCCTACTTCACTTGCCTACGGGGTTTATGTTTCGCAGTTCATTCGATACTCTCGTGTCTGTTCCTAGTATCTGGATTTTCTGAAGAAAGCATTGTTGTTGTCTCATAAATAACAACAAGGATACATCCAATCAAGATTGAAGTTGTCCCTCCTAAAATTTTATGGTCGTCATCGCGAATTGGTTGATCCATATGGTATCAGTGTATTTCAACTAGTAATGGACCTGTTACTGATAATACAAAAATAAGTTTAACTCTTCTCGGATTGACGTTAACCCGGATTAGATTTTAAGGTATCTACGACATGTGGTGTGCGCAAGACAGGTGATGCTTACCCTTCATGAGCACCTATCCCCACTCCTGTTTTGTAAAGAAGTTCGTGGATTCCAAGCCTTGCTCCCTTTGTTTACGTTTTATCTTTTAGTTTGTCTCTTCTTTTGACTACGCACTTTTGATCTCTCACATGGGTTTTCTACACTGAACTTATGTAACTAGTATTTAATGTGCTGGATATCCAAATTCATTAAGATATTATTAAATGTTACCTAACAATTGTAAAATGTAAATTTACTTACAAGGTGAAGACCTCCGTTGTGAACCCGATGGACATATACTCCAAGTCCCTTCTTGTTCTGGTGTAGGCTGTTCAAATGGCCGAAAAGGCTGCCAAAACTCTGTAGAACAATGCTGTGCTCCTAACAGCCTTGAATGCTGTTCGACATTTCTAGAGTACTGCTGAATTGGTATATTTTCAATACCAGTTGGGGTTATTCCTGGCGATTTCTCAGATTGATTCCTAGCTCTGAAACGCTGCTGAACTAGTCTGCCTTGAAGATCAGTATTAAGTATTCCTAAAGGAATTTTAAGCTGTTTATTTTGACTAGGGTTCCGTTTTATCGACATGTTTTCAACATTTTTTGAAATGAT
Organism: Geukensia granosissima; assembly: GCA_032357055.1. Classification (NCBI taxonomy): domain Eukaryota; kingdom Metazoa; phylum Mollusca; class Bivalvia; order Mytilida; family Mytilidae; genus Geukensia; species Geukensia granosissima. Next base: position 9,468 of record JAULBM010066862.1, on the reverse strand, counting down.
TTCAGGGATCTGACGTAGATCAGTGGCACTAGTTCGTTGGTGAACTTCAGCTATTCCTATACCTGTAGTTCTTATTCTTTTATCATCCTCTATTTGCCTAGAAGAACTTAAGCAATGTTGAAGATTCCCGTCATCAAATTCAGTGGTTGCACTTTCTTTATAACCCTCATTTTGACGACCAGCTCTGCAGCAATGTTGATTTTCTATTTTAAATCCAGTTGCGATTATTCCAACATGCTTCTCACGACGATAAAAAGTATCAAAGCAATGCCGAATATTTTGGTTTTCAACATTAGAAGAGAATATTTCAATATGACCGTCAGTGCAGGAGCTTTGCTGATTTGGTAAAGTGTCCACTCCCGTCGCGATGATTCCCATATGTGTAGTTATTTGATGCGTGTTAGAACACTGCTGAAATGTCAATGGTTCAACGCCAATGGCAGATATACACATTTTCCCGACATTTTGATCGTCAGCAGTTGAACATTCCAGATTCATTCTTCTATCGCCAACCGATTGGATTTCCCTTTCATCAGCATAGTGTATGTCATCGTCTTCGTCTGACTGAAGATTAGAAGAGCAATATTTAACTGCATGATCAGTTATTCCAGCATCTTGAAGACTTTCTTCACGTGTAAAGTTATTGGTAATCTGTCGTGTCATTGCTGTTTGATGCACTTTTGACAATTCAATAACTTCAGAAGGATTTTGTTGTCTTCTAAGTCCTTTGGTATCTGTGAAAAGAAAGCTATGTTTGTGATCTCTGGTTTTCTTTTCTCTAAATGCAACTATTCTCCATCCCGAACAGTGGAAATATTCAGGTTGAGTTGGTCTTATATCCCTGTTACATTTTCTCTGAAAATTATTAGCACGTGGTAATTGGCTAGATACCTGAAGTTGTTGTGTTTTCAAGTACGAATTCATGGGTTTGACTTTTTCTCTTGTTCTTCGTTTTAAATTTTGATTCCTTTGACAAACATTAGGTTTGTTCGATGCCTGTCTTCTTAAAACATAAACAGGTTTGACGTGTGTTCTATAACTTAACAATTTGAAACGTTTGTCATCGGGGGTGTTTATTTTTTTCATTCGAAGAAAACTAATCAAGTTCAATCGAGTCGCGGTTTTATTAGTTATATATTGTCGGTATTTTCTATTCATTAACGACCTTTTCTCCTTTACCTTCAAGTTCGAATAAAAGTTCCATGAGGGTCTTGCTTTTGTTCCGATTTTTCCAGGAAACTTCTTGTAGCGGCCATCAATCATTAATCGAGTTTTATTCTCCAACAGTATTTGTTTCTTTCGTCTTAAACGCATCGAAAGTGTTGATTTCGGTGTTGTGTTCCTCACGATATTTTCTGCCTCCCTCTCTAAAACGATGAAGTTTTCCCCATCATGTTGATCTGGTTTTAATTTATTCTGATATCTGGGATTGCTACAGTCAACTACATCTGCTAGATTTTCGGACTGAACCGTCGGATAAAGGATTTTTGTCCTTGTAGAAAATAAATGTCTGGGAAGACAATGTAAACCCGTCCCCTTGCATACTTTTCGTGTAAAGTCACTTTGATGCGTTGAGCTAAGTTGTGCTTTCGTTGCTGTTATGACAGAAAGAGCCATGTCCGTGTCGGGAATCCACTGTAAAGTTTGCTTTGGATAATTGCTAAAATTTCCGGTTTCCAATAATATAAAAACCGAAAATTTTCTCTTAAAAACTGAGACGAAAATGTCCAGTCTATTCATCAATATATGAAATAATTTTCCCAATTCTCTGTACATTTGTTTTCTTGTTTCTAGTAAATTTGCGGGTAAAAGCTTTTCTGTGATTGTGATTGTTGTAAGGTAATTCTGTTTGTAGACTTTGATCCTGTCATTTTGGCCTGCCGTTTTCTGAGGAAATAGTTCAAGGCTTTTTGTTACCGATTCTCTTCTCCATTGATTGTGCCCTACGTTTTCAATATTTATTTGATAATCAGGAAATTTGCAGGTACTAGTTGTTTGTGCTCTTACAAGTCTCGGAGATATTGCATTACAAGGACTTGATTGATATTTCCATGTTTTACCCATGTTTAACCCGAACGAGTCAACGTCTATATTAGTTAGATACTCTGTTCTGTTTTCCAAAATTTTTAAACACGGTTGTTCAGAACTGATTGCAATCTTCTGTACTAAAACCACATTACTGGTTCCGTGATTTTGTTTGTAGTTTTCTGCGAATCGCTCCTGGTTGCCATTGTAAATGAAGGAATTTGCGGAATTGCTTGTCTTGTTTGTTGCTAGCTTAGTGTCAAAGTTCTGTTTGCATCTACACTCATGTCCCAAAGCAATATTTCTGTTTATCATCTTTGTTTTATTTCTCGCTACATTCTCTAATGGTGTCTTAGAAGTTGTGTTGACCTGCGGCTGTGCAATAAATTGACCTATATTTGTTAAAAAAACCAACAGATCTGCTTCTGAAACCCTAAATTCATGTCGCAAACGACAAATCTTATTCTGGTGTGTGCTGATGTTCTCCGCATCGTCTTTTATATGGAAACGTCGAAAAACTGGAATGCGGACAGCATGAAAACCAATAAAGGCACATTGAATTAAGATTTCATCAAATGTTCGACAATCTTCAGGCGGTTTAACCTCTGTTGTGAAATGGAACAGCATACCTTTTTGAGAAAAGGCAATCTTGACATGCATCTCTTTCTCTATCGTCTGTAACATAAACTGCAATGTTAAATGTTTTTGACATCTTGGTTTAGGCAATATCTCAGTGGAATGTCCTTTTGTCCATTTTTTCCAAATTTTCTTTGCGTCTATTCCTTGCAATACCTGGTATGAATTTTGAGTTGCATTTTCTTTTGAACTTTGCTTTTGGGATGATGTACTGTGTCTTATTGGCTTCGTTTGAACTACTTGTACCTGAGTGGGATCATATTTTCCTTCTGAAACAACACCAGTTGAAACTTTAAGGAATTTTGTATTTGAATGACTGCAATCCTCTGGTATGATGTCATAATAAGGCGCAGTCTGTGGCTCTCCTTTATCGAGATTAAAGATACAAGGATCATTTTTTATCTTTGTGGGATTCTTTGATACAGATTTGACACATGACTTTGCCGTAGATGTATCGAACGATCTTGCTGTCCTCTTTCTACTTCCTTGTTCTTTAATTTTCGAATTTGAATAATCTTTCAACATTGTATAAGATCTGTCGTTTGATTTTGCAAGACACTTATCTGACAGGTAAGTGTTTACAACAGCTTGGCCTTCATTATTTTCTTCTACCTTCGTTTGTTTTATCAAAGAACTTACATTAATTAATGTTTTTCCTGACCTCTTTTTAATTTTCCTTTTAATTGCTCGCATGTACCTACTCTCTGCTTTCTTACGTTGTTTCCCTGGTATTTTTCCATTGACTACTGCTGCGTGTAAATGTTCAATAATTTTTAATAAAAAGTCTTTATTGAAATATTTTGATAGTTTTTCAGCTAATGTTTCAGCTATTTCTTCTGTGATATCTATAGGCTTTTCTCCATCGGAGTCTTTATAATTAAAAGACGATACCATGGACTGACATGATTCTTCATGATTATCTTCGTGATTTGATGAAAGTACTGCATCTTCGTCGATAGTGATTTCCATTTCATCTGATCCGTCTTCCTCCTCTGATAGTGATGAGGAGTCGTTCGTAAAAACATCCTCATATTGGCATTGCACGAAATCTAAATCCCATTCATACTTGTCTCCTTCCGAATCCTCCGAGTCTTCTGCTAATTTATCCACAGTTGTTCTATTGCATGGCATATACCTATCAGGTATTTCAAAAGAGTCATTACTTTTGTAATCAACACTTTCACTATCATAAATGATGCCTTTATTTGGTTCATATCTCTCTGTCTGTTCATCCAATGATTCCCAGTTTTCCCAATATTCACCGTTTGAGTGTAAAATTTCTGCTTCTTCATTCATATTTGCTCACTTCATTAATTCAGGCTTTTGACTTTCATATTGTGATTGACAAATACTTCCTTCATTTTCAATGTAATCGTATTTCAACTATTTTCAGTCATTCGTGTTTTCACTTGATTCGCTGGTCCTTTTTACGTTTCAAAACATTCAATTCTGAAAACAAAAAATATTTTTAAGTTTATTTTAGACCATTGGCACAAAAAAGTTACTGCTGCATATCACATCAAATCAAAACAATATACAAATAATTAAAATCGAGCACAAGCTTTCGCCCTTTGAAAAAAATACTTCGATGACAAACGGTTCTGGACACAGCAAAAATCAAAAATTATTGGCGCTTTGTTGAAGAACGAAAGTCTAGTGGTCCGTGATTAAAGGGCATAGAAATTACATGATAAAACGTAAACCAGTACCTATGCCTCATCTGCGTCAAATTATATTTAATAAAATTAAAAACAAACTATTGAAAATAAATAAAATCAAAAACCAGGTGTTCTTAGCTTTGGACAGGCTTAAAGAACCCTTTCTTCTCACGTTTAATATAATCTGATATTTTGAGAAACCCCCTTTTTACCTATTAAGTAATATATGAAAACCAAAAAATTAAAACAATAAATACAAAACAACGGTAAAACATCAACAACAAATGCCTCACAAATGTCTCATAGATTCTCTGCTGTCTAACATAGCTACATTTTAAGTTATTTTTAGAAAAATATGCTCACATAAATCGAGGAAAAAACATTGATATTTGAGAAATAATCAATACAGAATCTTTGATAAGTAGAATAACTTAATTGTTTGTTGTATTTATGAATGACCTTAATATTGTTAGCTTTATGTACATCCTTTCTACTGTAGAATTTAAGATATGAAGGACTGAATAAATTTTTTTCTGTCCTGTTTGTCTTGCATTCATCATCTAACTCTTAGAACTCACGAAAAGTCTTATAAACCATTATCCAACCAACTTTCAAAAAGATAATCAGATTTTTAAAAAATCGATTCTTGAAATGTTGACGATAATCATATTGATGTTCGGAAAATTTTTCTTCCTGGTTATTTTCTGATTGATGCATGAAAATAATTGACCTACTTATAGGACAAACTGTTATATAAACGATGATGGTTTTGAGTATCGTAGCACTTAATTTGTATTAATCATGTTATTGTACGTAATTATACTTTGTTTCTTTGGGTTAGTTTACAAGCAAAAACACATTTGTTCTTAACATTTAAGTTAAAAATACATCCTCTGTTTTTATATTCTATTTATTATCTTTTTGTGTTTATTTCTCGTTTCACATCAACATTATATTTGATGAAATCCGAAAGCCTGCATATTTCACAGTTATAGAATGTCAAAAATGTGCAAAGGATTATGTGATATTAAGAGCCTTATATTGCCCCCATTTTTGATAAAGAATGAAAACCGCCTCTTATCTATTATTTTTTACCCATTTAAAAGTTCTAACGTTGGAGCAAAAAGAGGTTTTCTCAAAGGCAACATGCTTATGATTTTTCATGGCCTTAAATTACCCAATTTGGAGTAAATTGATCTAATTTCGTCTAAGACGGAGATGTTTTCAAGGCAGTTTTTGAGTCGTGAAACTACGAGAGTATATGATTAAATCTTTTTCTCTTTTGTTAACTATTTGGCTTTATTTTACTCACAGTCTAGATTTTACCAACCTCTGCGGACCCTGTTTTCTGTAATCTTTCATCATTTATCAAATTAGTGTATTTTTTTTTTATTTCTTTTTACTTACTTCAAACGGATCAGTAAAACTTTAATTTTCAGGTGAAATGTGGCCCTTACCAAAATAAGTGCTTTAAGTATTTTTTCACTTCTAATGTGCGATAATAATTACAAAATAGATCACTAGTTATTCTTCGCTAAACCTTTTCTAAATTTTCTTTTTTGGATAAATGTCTATTTCAGAGTTTATACCACGATTGATAAATATATAAAATAGAAATATGTAGCACCTAAAGGATGTGTCGCTTATGCTTTTGCATAAATTTAAGATTTAATGCAACTTAGTTTTTGCAGAGCCACTAGACATCTTTGAGTCTGGTAGCAGAAATATGTATACACATTGGTAAATATTACATAGATCTACAATTTGATTGACCTGTTTGTGCCTTTTGTATGGCTTTCACAACAAAGTCGGGGTCATATAACGCGGTCTGTTGGAAGGCAAAGGTATTCGCATTCGTTTAAATCATAAGTCAATATACAAATCACCAATGTTGAATAAATATGTTATTGCTAAAGCAGTTTAAGAACGCGTTTATCCAACTACTGTATACATACAACCCAATATTTAAAATTTGAATCCCTTGTCCCATTTCCGTTTATAATAAAAGTATCGAATCATGTAAGACTGCGCCTACGATGAAAGACTTGAACTGACTAGTGATTATGACTATAACTTAGAATACTTATCAACAGGTCAAACTATATTAAAATTAGAGGTGCCCAACTTTTATTACTGTAGAATAATCTGTGCAAGTTTGGTTTAACTCTATCAAGGCATAATAGAAAACTAGCGGATAAAAAGAACGCAGAACGATAGAAACGTTAAATACCAATTGACTACCGATTTTCAACAGCAACGTGCATGATGTTTGTTTAAACGATTAAGAATTATATTATCATTAACATCGGATTCCACGACGGCTGTTGCGCACAAGACAGAGGATGCTTACTTCTCATGAAAACCTGATCCCACTCCTGTTTTGTAGAGTAGATCGTTGATTCCAAGCCTTTTGTATTCGTTTTGTGCTTCAGTTTATTTCAAATTTATCTTGTCTCTTTGCACTATGCACTTTTGATCTATCATATTGGTATTATATATTGGTCCTATTACCAACAAAAGCTTATTTATTTTCTTGTTATAAATCAATATAGCAGATCAATCTTCAAAATTTAACTCTTTGCTCTCTTTTACTTACTTATCTAGATATTTCCATAAGGAATATTATCAATTTAACTACTTCCTTTAAACGAATGACATCAAAACAAATTGACGTAATCGGATAAATTTTCCAAGTTAAAACGAAAGTAAATTTTTATTAAGTCCTCTGTAAACTAGATTTGGGGCAAACTTTATTAAATACAGGTTGAAATTGAAATAAAACCAACATGGATATACAATATAAACATTTCATTTATCTAATGGAACAAAAATATTATCTGATAATTATATAAGGTTCAACTAAGTGCTCGAATACTGATCAATAGGAACATTGTAGAATATAACACTCTCAAGGTCGTGCAATTATATTCTACTAGGAGCAATATCGTGCGATAAAACTTTTATTGAATAGCAAAGCTTGTAAAAAATATAAAAATTGTTTTTAACAAACTCAAAATATTCGTTAAATTGGTTAATTGTAATGCAGTTTCGGGGGTCTTGAATTTATAAACGCTACGGGCTGCCATCTTTTTATCTTTTCTTGTTAAAAAGTAAAATGTAAAGAAAAAATCAGGCCGGTAAAGGCGTGCTCTCTTTATTGGGCACCAGGTGAATAAGTTTTACAACACCATTTTTACAATGTTGTTATATGATGAAAAATCCCCCATTTGCTTCAAATTATGTAACAAAGGATATTTTACCAAAAAGTTTAAAGATAATACTCTAAAACTGATATTCGAGGCTTCATCCCTTGTATTGCACTTGACAGATGTCCTTCTCTCTGGACTTCAATGACTATTTCGGTGTTTGTTTGGAAGTTAGAACTTCATTTTACATATTTGAATTGATCTCGACTTTCATGTGTTTAAGTGTTAATACTACTGATGAGAGGTTTCACCTTGAAATGTACCTCTAGCATATAAAACTTCACAATATTTATTTAAGATTGGTTAACCTGTATGTTCAAATAACTTTCTATGTTAGTCAAGATAACTGCAGAAAACCAATGTTTGACTGCAGCTTCAATTTAAATTGGAAACATATTCTTAACCAAACAAACAAAACAGATTATCTGTTATACCCTTTATGCCAATCAAATAACAAAAATAGCCCAAATCGTACGTACAGAAAATTAACAGAATATGGCAAAATTAAAGATAAGGGGTTATTGCTTATGAAATCACACTTTTAAAAAGAAAATATAAAGTTTAAAAAACATTTGCGAATGAATCAAATTTCACTTCATCCAAAAGTCGTGTATATTTGTCCCAAGGAGACAATCACATTGTATGTGAAATGGTATTTTTCAGTGCCTAAATATCAATAAAACCACAAAACACAACACTTGAAATATAAACACAAAGGAAATCAGGCCACCCGGATATAACTTGACACACATTTGAAAATCATACCACCTGAAATAGCTCGACACACGTTTAAAAGTCTCTATGATCTTATGACAGCTATCTTCACTGACGTCATCGAGTGTTTATAAACTTTAAGAATAAACAATTTATTGATGATTAAGCATGGATTATTTTGTTAAAAGGTGTAGGTTTGATAAGAATCGTTAGGTCTCAAAAAATAAAAGTTAAGTATAGAATTGAAGTTTTACATTTTTGCAAATTATAATATCATATCTTTGAGACTTTATTGAACTTTTTGATAAAATCAGTCAGATTTAGTTAGTTTAACCGTTTAAACTTGGTATAAAAATGGAAATTAGCCGAAAAACTTCTAATATTTAACTCGTTTTTCCGGTGGTTTATACATGAATTTTAATAAATATTTGATTCTTTTTCTAACTATTAGCAAACGCCTTAGATCGACATAATCATAGCTTTCTTGATGTTTTTTTAATTCTTATCCAATTTTTTCGTTGGATTTAATTTTAAATATAACTTTGTTTTTTTCTTTACCAAAATCAGAAATGTAAACCTAATATTATAACAACGGGTATCTACATTAAGTATTGATGATGATGTAACGCAAAAATACAAGATAAGATAACAAACAACATAAAATATAAACATTTTTTCTTAAAAAAGAACTGACTCAGCAGTTAATATAAAAAGAAAAGTTATGGAGCAAACGACATGGAGACCATATTCCATCCCCGTAAGAAAGGGAGGAAATGTTCCGATTCTGACAAAGCTTTTACAAGGTTGGAATCCCACATCTTGATCGCCCAAAAACAGAACGTATGTACTTACAATTAAGCAATTCTCCCCTCAATGTTTTTCATATAATTAAAAAAAGACCTCGACTCTTGACTTGAGTCAAACACATGATACACATGGTCAAGTTAATGTTTTCATGGATCAAATCTCTACCTCACATTAATGCCCAGTCTTAATGGAAAGCTTAACAGCAATAACAGTACTTAATGAAAACACAGCAAAATGAAGTTATCTATCTACGGAATGCACGTGGTTTCTGTCAGCATGCACAGGATGTAATTCATAGGGATATAATAACAATAAAATAACGAATAGTTTACTACTTGAAGATAAAAAGAAATAGTTGTAGACACAGCCTATCGGTGAAGCGGAGTCAGTCCAGATAATCATAACGTCTGCTGAGGGTTTTT
>JAULBM010066851.1:0-10166 GCA_032357055.1 Geukensia granosissima | reverse complement strand
GCCCCCCCCCCCCCAAACAAAAAGGAACATTTAACACAAAAACCTTTGACCACAATTCCTGACTTGGGACAGGCACATGAAACATTTGTTGTTGTGTTTAACCTCACCAAATGTTTCATGTGTTTTTAGTCACTAGTTTAGTGGGATCCTAACCTTCCCCATTCAGAGATGGGGCTGGTCGTTGAGGAAAAATGAATAACTCTGTGCAGCTGTATGTTTGGCAAGTCTGGATCAGCCATTGACAATCCTGACTTGAAGACATGTAAAAAATATTTTGAGATACTGGTAAGTTCATGGTACCCATGGTGTTTAAGCCATTTATGAATTTACTTTTTACATGCTTTTACATTAATTATGGATCCTCATTTTTTGAAAGAGAAAAATGTTTATCTTGATACTAGTTAGTGTTAAATGAAAATGTATTTAATATGTTCTAATATGACCATGATTTATATATGATGAATATGACCGATTTAGAGCTTTTACCAAGGAGTGGTATGGCACCCTTATTGAAGGCCTTGTGGAGACCTCTAGATTTGTCATTTCCCTGTGTTTTTCTTGGGTTGGAGTGCAGCCTTCCTGATATTTACTCCATATCTTCTCATTTTCATATGATAATTGTTAAGAAATAGACTTTAGAAATGGGCAATATAATATAGGCAAATCGCCATAGTAATTTACTGTTGTATTTCCATTCTTAACCTCAAAATATAAAAAAAAATAAATTTTTAGATGTCCTTCACACAACTGCACTTGCTGTTTGGAAGCATGTTGAACATGTTGAAAATGTTGAATATTTTGCCCCTAGTGGTTTAGAATATGAATGGAACTGTTTCTTGTAATAGTATGTTTAATTACCATATTGCATGCTGGGAAATGGTTATTGTTACAAAACCAGTAAATTATGGATTACAGTGTTAATGATAAGTGTTCTGCTTATCTCTGTAATATTTAATTAGTTCTAGACATGCACATCAAAGGTGCTATTATACTGTATAGAAAAAAATCCCTTAGGCTGAACTTTGTTACTGGGCATTTTGTAAAGTAATTGCTTTGTAATAAAATAAACATCTGTGCTAGTTGACCTTGTTGAGGGATAAATATCTAGCAATTGAAATTGGTTTTGGCCATTACCAAAAATTGAACATCTCAAGGTCACTTTGTGACCTTAATAAAATAGCCAAGCCACACAAGACAAAGATCAGGATGGCTAGATAGTCTTGGTGATCTATAACTGTCAATACACATTAGTGTAAGATCATGGAAGCCTACCACTATTATGCAGGAGTAATGTGTGCCATGTTTCATACCATACAAAATATTTCAACATGTCCAACCCATATGGATCTCAACTGACTTTCTCCACCAATGAAACAGATGCCCAATATTAAATGAAGCCATCCTAAACCAAAACCAACCAGAAGACAAGTTCTACCTGGTTTTCAAGAAAACAATGTACATGCAACAGAATTTTTTGCTTACAGACAGGATTTGAGAATGATATGAATAGTTTAGATAATGGTACTGTTAGTGAGTTTTTCCTTTTTTGCTGTTCCGTGTTTTTCCATATTTTTGCAAATTGTCAATATAATTTGAAATTTTTTTTTGGTAGACCAATTGTTTGAAGATGCTCAATGTACTGATATTAGAGGTTACAAATATGGTAACACTTATAAACAATGGAAATAAACCATAGAATTTTAGATATACCCACAACTGAAAATAAAACATTCAGTTTTAGATCTACCCACACCTGTTGAGAACAAAGGAATCTAATTAGAAATGATATTAAAAGAACAAATTTATTTGTCAGACAGTTGCATTTTAACAGTGTTTAATTTGTGCCATTTCCTTTATTGACCCAGGTGTTGGTAATTACATTTCCAAAATTCTAAACATTTCATGGGGAATGATATGTATACAAGAGTAATCTCCCCATTGTCAGAGGCAGTTATTTCATGCTTACTGGCTTTGATACGTAAATACTGCTATATGTTTAGTATATTTAGTCTTACCAAAGTCTGTGGATGCTTCCATAATATGGACATTTTTCATGAGTTATATCCCCTATGAGAAAGTATTTTAATAGAGCTGTTATAGAAAAATTCGTTTTTTTTGGCCTTTCTAGATGGACAAAATGTCCATGCAGTGACTGCAATATAGTAAACAGATAAAAATAAAAGATAATTTCTTGTTTAAAAATATCTTCTTCATAAATAATAAAATTATTGTGTTTAAGTAGAAAAAATTGGGAGTCTGTTAACAAAAGGGAATGAAATCAATGAAAAAACTCATTCTGTTAACTATGGAACCATATATATTAAAGTAGTGCCCTGTAGACATTTATTAGAATGAATACCTGCTTAAACTAATGTATTTTTATGTCCCAATTACAAATAATTCTTCCACCACCCATCACAGTAATAGAGTATAAGTACCCTACATTTCAACTTAAATTTACAGAGCAGAGAAACTACAAAGCTTAAAAAGCGATTAAACAGCAATTATAGCAGAAGTCTAGAAACCTGACACTATAAATTACATAAAACTGACAGTTCTCTGTGTCATATCCAGTGCATTGCAATATACTATACTGTTCTCTTTTGAAATGGAATCACCTTGTAAGAGATAGAAGAAGATAGCTGATGTACTGTTGGATTAATTAGGTGAAGCAGCTTCAAGCAGATGTTCTGTTAGAATATAAAATAAAGTACAAATGTACATTAGCCAGGTGATCTATTACTTCTGGGGTAGGGTTGGAGAAGGGATAGCTGTAATGGGTATTGGTTAAATTTGATCAAGTCTCAGAATCTTCAAATTTGAAAATGAATACATTGTGTTGGTGGTCTATTACTCCAGGAATAGGTTTGGAGTCATTGGTTGAGGGTTGATTTAGGAATAAGTATTCATTGGGTTGATGGTCTATTACTTTAAGGGTAGGTTTGAAGAAGGGGAAGCTCTGATGGGTTGGTTTTGGGTCAAGTCATTGTCAAATGTGAAAATTGATAATTATGACATGCTGTAGTCAGTTCCAAAATTCAAAATTGTTTTATTTCAGATATAGCACAATAACCATATTATAGAAAGATGTTGTAAGATTGTCTATGAGACAGCCATCCCAAACAGCATCTTCAGCTTGCATTCAATAATGAATTGTATCCACACTGTTAATAATCCCAAAAAAGTGTAATATTCTCTGGTAGCTCAGGGTGGGTTGACTAAAAAAAAGATATGTTGGATTATGGTAATTAGCTGCAGTGGCTTTGACAGGAAAAACTGTGGGTTGTTTGTTTTGGGATGTTTTCATTGCTTTGGTTTGTTGTTGATCAGGATCCAGGAACATGTTGGATTAATTAGCTGAGTGGTTTATTGCTTAGGGTTGTAAGGTTTGGATGTGGGTTTTACCTTTGAATGAACAGATCATTCAGATGTTCGGTTTGGATGTTGTGTACTGTAAATTCAGAAATTATTGCTTTCATTTAAAATTGTGATTTTGAAACCTCTCTCTAAAATGTGAAATTTAATGTGATTTTAAGAATACCTGTTTGCAGATATAGTTAACAGATATAAGATAATTTTGTGATTTATAACCCAATCACATGATTCCCAATAATAAAAACATCACATTAATTTCTGAATTTACAGTAGTTTTCTGGTGAATTTTACTCCCTGAATGGCTTAGAAAAAGGAATGTTCTTCTGAAAATAATACATGTACTTATGACTTGATATAGATAAATCTGCTTATATAGCCTATGTTTGTAAACAATATTTACAAAGAAGATAATGGTCTTGTTATTCTGTATGTCAAAATTTCCATCCTCTTCATTTTATTGAAGGATATGATATGGCTCAGTTTTATAGCCTATGTTTACAAAGAAGACCCTGGTCTTTTCATCCTGTATGTTAAATTTTCCATCCTCTCCATTTTACAGTACACCATATGGTTTGTTCCCATCACATAAACAAACCATTATATAGTTGTTCTTGTGTAATGAGTTTATAACTGTACTGATTGAAGAGTTTTGCACTGTTTGTTTCAGTGCTTGATAAGTCATTCCAGGTAGAGTAAATGACTTAAAATTTTGTGATTTCACTCACATCAGAAACAAACCATTGTTTGTGAGACTGTACAGAAAATTTTTAATATGCTTCAGTCCTATCATGTTGCACACAAAAAGAGCTAATTTCAGATATTATTGGATATTTTGAGAAAAAAAAACATGTTTAATCCCTCCAAATTTTGTGCCTGTGCCATATCAGGCTGTCTTGTAGAAGGTTTTTTTTTTACATTTTTTAGCAGACATCTCCACTATTTTGTAGTCAATTTTAGGTTCAGTGTGGACTTCAAAAATGATTTGAGAATAAGTTATTTTACCATGTTGATCACATAGTAGGTGACACTCTGACACACTTTGTTTATGTCTTCTTAGAATTTGCATGAAATGTGGCATTAAAAATAGTCAAATGTACATCGTTAAAGCAGCTAAAAAATGCCATGAGTACACGTATCATATTATGAGCAAGGGAAAGCCAGCTTCCATGCAGATAAGCTTTACCTTATTTTATTATGGGTTTTAATATTAAGTGATTGTGATCTGGTGGTCAACCAGTTTTTGTGATTTATTAAAAATTCAATTACCTTAATGATTATAAGTGCAAATATCCAATCCTTCATCTTATAATTTAATTTCCTGCAGAAATATTGTTTATGACATAAGATATCAGGAAGTCTGGTACATAAAGCTACCAATTATAGAACAAAGGGTACCAGATCCACCTTGTGTCATCTCAAAATATACAAATTATCAACACATCTGATATGCTTATTGTTTAATCAGGGAAGGGTCCCCTATTTATTGAAAGAAAATGTCAGTATATGTTAGCAGATAGGTTTCTTACATAAAGGTTATTCTTAAAAAAGGTTGTCTTATCAATGAGCAGGTTTTTGTTAAAGTTCAGAATTCATTATTAAAAAGCCAGACCCAACAACCCAAATTGATTTAGTAGCTTGTTCAACAACCGATCCTCATTGTACTCATTTCTTTAATAATGATGCATGATGCTTAACTTTACATGGCTGTCAGGGAAAACAAAAGGGAGTAAGTTATAGAATATGCTTGTTTCTCTCACAGAAACCTGTGCATTTTAATTGGTTTTATCAAGTGTATGTACCTACACCTTCACTTTTTTGCCTAAAGTGGACTGAATGACATATTTTTTCAAAGACGCTTATTCTGTCAGTGTTTCCTTATATGAGAATTCATATTCACCCTAATAAAGGCACACGGCACTTAAAAAGAATTAAAAAAATCAATGTACCTTTAAAATCTGCACAATCAGGAATTTTTTTAAGTCTGGTCTGAAAATATGTCAGTTTCAATAGAATTTACCAAAATAAAAGATTATAAATTTCAACCCTATATTCAAATGTCTTCTGACATTATATTGCTTTTATTCTTAAAAATTTGAGTTCTACAGTGATGTAGGACTCATCCATTGCATAGATGATTACTCCAAAAGTATGATATTCCCTTTGCCTTTAATATTTAAAACCAGGAAACAAATTACTTTCAAACTGAGAGCATTGATATACATGTACTGTGTAGGATGTTAATAACTTTCACCCCCCCTTCTGGCAGTTGAATGATGGCACAGAATCTAGGGGCACTTAACCAGTTTAGAAACAAAAAGGAGGTAGGGGTGCTTTTGTAGTCATAGGTGCTTAATAAGTGTTTATATGGTAGTTCCATTATAAAAAAATTTGGTATCAAATGAGGCAGACTCAGCCAAACTCATGACAAATGGAGTTTGGCCTTGGCAATAAAAGTTATCTCCCTTAGCTGTGTTTTAAAATGTGTGTGGAAAACATGGTTTAGAGCATAGAAAACATCAAGAACTGTGTTAAATTTCTCATGAATACAGGTGTACATGTTCAATGATAATTTTCATAGATAGTAATTGTTTTATCTGCCTATTATCAGATACAACATTTTATGAATGAAGTGGCAGGAATAAAAAATAAAAATGTTTTCTTCAATAGTTTTTTCTGCATTTTACAAATAAATATATTGGGTTTTTAACTGAAGATTCTTATAACAAAAATTTTTTCAAAGTAAGTTTCAGCTTTTCAGATTGTCAAATGTTCAATTGTCATTGTTTTGAGTCCAAAAACCTTACACAGAACATTCGTTTTTAATAGGTCCAAAATAAACAATGTTGATTGGTTGCTCCTACTGATGAGCTGAGTTGGTAGAAGGGTCTTACATAATGTCACTCACCAGATGGTGATCATTCCAGAGTCTGACCAGAGTGTGTTAGAAGGAGAAAATTAGACTCAAACCCTGACATGGAAAAAGTGATGTGGAAAACATTCATGATTCTTATAAATGTGCTGATAATGCATTCAACTAAGCTGATTTATATTGATGTTGTGATAATGCATTCAACTAAGCTGATTTATATTGATGTTGTCAACAAATTGTCTTGTCTCGTTGTGGGACATCTGGTATAATACATTGGAAGCATATTCTTTCAGGATTAATTAGAAGATTTGGATTAAGGATGTATGCTAGGCCAATGATAAATGTTTCTTTTTTACGAATATTAAATTTCTATAATCCAAAAAGATAATGTTCATTCAACTTCAAAACTTTCAGGAAATAAAAAAGTATATGAAATTAGAGCATACATACACTAACCTAACACATCCTTCAGTGCTAAGACAGAGCATGCCTATTTTACCTCCTTTGACCAGAGTTCATGACCTTGATGGCCTTCTGTTAATCTAATGTTAATGTAACGGACTCGGTGTTTAGGGTAATTGATATTGGTTAGGCGTACTATATAGGTTGCACTTGATAAGGGTTGTAGGTTTTAGTTTTATGGTGGGGCTATCATGGTTATGCTTAAGATGAATGTGATTCTACTGGCTACTGGAATTGTGTGAAGACTTTTTAGAAACCCAGTATCTGACTTCTGTAGAAATAGCCTTCTTGTTGTTTATTTTAATCTTTATCTTCACACTAGTGACGCTTGTCACAAAAATGGCCTAAAAGTAGATGTACCGGTACTCAGTTTTGTTCATTTTGGCATGTGAACTTGTATCAAAATTTCAGAAATTTTTAATAAATGTAGTTCTAATTTAGACTCCCACTATTTTGCCCCTAGCATAATTGATGATGGTTAATCCTGAAAACATGTTTGTACATGGATGATTTTGTTTAAAATCTATACAAGGAATGGTTTGCTGTCCTTACAGTATTTGATATTATTTTGTATTTTAGATAAGAATGTTAATTAATTTCAATGTTTGAACTTTAGAATGGCTCAAAGACTAAGGATATTGAACCATCTTGCAAGTTTAAAAACCTTGATTATTTGGACCCTACAACTTAAATTGGTTCCTTTGATATTCTTTAAATATTGTGAATTTCATTATGCAGGACAGGTGTACTAACCCAAACCTTAAACCAACTCTAATTCAAACCTTTACCCAGCTCTAACCCAAACCATAACCCATCATTAAACACAAACAACTACACAAACCAAATTAAAACCATAAACTAACCCTAAGTTACCATACACAATATCCTAACCCTTAAGAACAAGTAAACCAAGACTGTAATAAACAAAAAATCGAAATAGGATGCCAAATCCAGCAAAAGTGTTCTGCCTTGGCTGTATTAAATTCCAAATACTGTAAACCTATTTATATTAATGGATAATGATTTTTGTGGGAGGTGTATTTTCATACCTGTTTGTGCTTTATTATGTATCTTATAGTGATGCTAAGTTAAAGCATTGACAATTTGCTGGTACTTATTCCAGTGATGAATTCATGTCTGGCAAGACAGAGTAAATTAAATATTGCTACTTTTACAATAGCACCTTCAACCTGTACTAGACCTCTCCATTATGTTGTGGAGTATTGTTCTTCAGTCAAGAAACAGATATATTGTTTTGTTTTGCCTGATATAATTAGGATTTCTATAATGACTGGTATTGTCTGTCAAGGTTAGATATTGTTTTTTGGTGCCTATCTCTTTAGTTGAACATCTGGGAGTCATATTTATGTATCATCACATTGTTTTTATCTGTAATATCAATATTTTGGCAAACTGCACATATTAATTTTTTATGACTTTTACATCATAGCTTAATGTAATTGCTATTTCATTGTCATGGAAAAAAGTGTTTTTTTTTGTTCAGAAATACTGTGTTATTTTTCTCTGAAATTGAAACTGAACAAATGCTGAAAGCCAATTGAAGCCAGATGATTTTTTCAATGTCCTTAAGTAAATTGTAAATTAATTGTTTTAATTTTAAAGTCTAAGCTGAAAATGTATCAGTAATTCATTGATATCACACATTGGTGATTTGTAGCAAACATTGTTGAAGTGTCCTCGGTGGTGATTCCACATTCACTTTTATGACTGCCAAGGACTCCTAGATGTAATTAACAAACAGGATCACTTGATGGAATTGGCAAAATCCTGAACTTTACAGTTTATAAAAAAACTGAATTTATGAAAATGGACGTTATAATTGGCTTCTCATATCTAATTTCAAACCTCTATTGTAATTGCCCTTTTAGTGGCCATCCTGTTCCTACTAATGCCTCTCGGCAACATTTTACCAAAGGTTGTAAGTGTTATAAACTAGTGGTCTCAACTAACATACGTTATACAGGACTCACAAGTTTTTGTAAGTCTTGCAGCTTTTTGTGAAACATTCATCTGGATATTCTCGAAGCTTGAGTGTTCATAAGATTTATTATAACTTACAAGTTTTTGTAAGTCTTGGTACTTATTGTAAAGTGTTCACCTGGATCTTATAGAAGCTTGGGTGTTCATAAGATTCATTATAGTTTTTGTAAGTCTTGAGACTTTTTGTAAAATGTTCACCTGGATCTTCCAGAAGCTTGGGTGTTCATAAGATTTATTATAACTTCCGAGTTTTTGTAAGTCTTTCCAATTTTTGACTTTTTGTGAAACTTCTGGGAGCTTGGGTGTTCATAAGATTTATTATAGTTTTTGTATGTCTTGCCACTTATTGTAAACTGTTCACCTGGATCTTATAGAAGCTTAGGTGTTCATAAGATTTATTATATCTGCGAGTTTTTGAAGGTCTTAGCAGTTTTTGACTTATTTGAAACATTCAGCTGGATCATCTGGAAGCTTGGGTGTTCATAAGATTTATTATAAGATTTTGGGTGGTTAGGGTTTTGCACATGCTTGAAAATTTTAAGTTGACTCATGGTGTAATTTAAGAGATTTTCTTCAATTAAGATTGAATACCAATGCACAGTATCAATGGAAAAAATGTAGCAAAATGCTCTTTCTTGATGGATCTGGTTTTTTACATAACATTTTATCTGATGACACAAAATGTTTTACAAACAGGTGGGCTTCAGCAATATAGATATATACCTACCCCATATTGTGGCATTCAATGTAACAGCTTTTTAAAATGTAATCTGAAAATCAGTTCAATTAGTCCTAATTAAAGTTTGACTTTTACTATCAAGCATTAAGAGTAATGGTTGATTTATTATCCCACTGTTTTTCATTCACAAAAACAATAGCTTTGATGTGAGTGCCAGCCAATCAAATGTTAGATTTTGGTGTCTGCTGTGCATGGGGGAGTTATGGTGCATTTGAACAATTATTACTCACTTAAAACACTGAATCAGTTCCATAATCTTGATTAGCATGATTATATGACCACACATAATATATTGACCTTGGACGACTTTGTGATGGATTAAACATGGTATTGGAATACATAGTGACGGTCTGGGATGCAGAGGAACCCAAGATTTATAGTACACAGGTGGAGTACAATTGCCAGGTAGGAATCTCCCTCAAATTCTAATTAGTCATCTGAAGTGAATATGTTTTCATCAATCCATAGATTTAAAAATGATAATCTTTAGGTTACAGGTAAAATACCTTCTTTGGACTGTTCATTTATTTTCTGAAAGGGCAAGGGGCTGTGTATAAATCCATTTGGTGTGTCACTAAGTGTTAAGAATAAAAGTAAAAAATCTTTTAAAATTTTTTATGATGATTTTTTTACGGAGAAAATTGATAAAATAGACAACAATTCAAAATTATATCTATATAGTAAACTGAAAACTGGTTCAGATCAACCAGAATATTTGAT